>JARHUK010001239.1:18452-47047 GCA_031001725.1 Pseudopyricularia javanii | reverse complement strand
CCCCTCGATGTTAGCAGTGACCTATATGCATGGCCGCTACGGGAGACAGGAGCCGGGGTTTCGGTTTCTTGCTGAGAAGCTGCCGACGATAGGGGTGTTGCCTTGACTTCAGGATGCTGACGAACTCTCTCTTACCACCACACAGGTCCCCGCCCTGAGGCCTCGCGAGTATGCCCAGATCTCCAAGCCCAAGAAGACTGTCCAGCGTGCGTACGGCGGCTCAAGATGCGGTAACTGCGTCCGCGACAGGGTTGTCCGGGCGTTCCTGATCGAGGAGCAGAAGATCGTCAAGAAGGTCCTCAAGGAGCAGACTCAGAGCGAGAAGAAGAAATAGATGGAAATTTTGCCATGCCTGTGTGACGAAACGACGACATTTATTTCTACGGCTCAGGGGGTGGTTTGGTCTTTTCGGCGCGTGTTTCTTTATTCCCAATTATTTTCTCTCTCACAGCAAAGAGGGAGTTGAGGAATAAAAAACGGATGGGAACGGATCTCTTTTACTATCGGAACTTCGGTCAACTGCAACATTGTTTTGGTGTTCACGTCTTTTTTGGGGGAAAGGGAAATACAAAAACTAAGGGCGTTTCTTGTCTGCATGATAGAGAAGACCAAACCATCACCGCCGTGCCCCTCATAGCCTGTCCCGGGAACCGGATTGATACATTCAAGTGTCGATAACAATGGGTTGATGAGAGCCCGCCGTTTGAGCCGAGTGGCGTCCTTGGACAAGTAGTATCAAAATGACGCCAAAGTTCGGATCTCTGTGAGCAACTTGTATGGGCGTAAATTGAGCTTGTGAATGGGACATTAATTATTCTTACATGATATTAGCTCTTATCGATTTGAGATTTTGTAATAGAATGAACCGATGTCTTGGCAGGATCATTAGCTCATAGAAAGCCACTTCCACTGCAATGACCACCACGAGACGACGTCACACATCGACCTTTTCTCTCCTTGAGCTTCAGAAATCAAATCTTGTGTCAGACGGAGGATTGTTTCGAGAGTAATATCAATCGATTGCTGCCAACATCCCAGAAAGTAGCACAAGAACCAAGTGGTATCACCCACAAGTCTCCCTCAAAGATGTGCCAATCCCTACGCAACGCCGTCGCGCGGCTCGCGCGGCTGCAATCGTCACCTGCAACATTACGAGCCCTCAGCACGTCAGCCACCACATCAGCGCCCGAGGTCAGTCGGGCTTGTGGAACTACTCAAACATGGGCAAAGCGCCCCAGCGGCCTCTTTACATCAAACACACAGGCGGCCGCAGGGCAGGTGAGCTGGAGGCCGCTGCACACCACCCAGAAAATATCAGCACGGCCTCCACGGCACGAACGACCCTTTCCGCGCGACAACAACGACGCCCAGGAGGGAAGCGCACCGCGGGGAGGTACAGACATTGGTGCTCTGGACGTGCTGGCTGACGCGCCGGAGCCCGACACGGCCGTGGCGGCATGCACGCCTGATGGCTTCAGGCTTATCAGCGGCACGACGGTCCGCGGGTCGGGGCTGCTGCTGGTGGGCGGCGAGGCGTTCGCCTGGCGGCCATGGGGTGGCGATGACGCGGAACGCAGAGCCCTGGTAAACGCCAGGGGACAGTGGGAGCTGCCGAAGCCTGAAGAGGCGCTGGCGCTCCTGAGTTCTGTCTGGCCGCGCCCCGACCTGCTACTCCTCGGCTTGGGCGGGGAGATGAGGCCGCTCAGCCCCGCGACGAGGCGCTTCATTAGCGGACTGGGCATACGGGTCGAGGTACTGGACACGAGGAACGCGGCGGCGCAGTATAACTTGCTTGCTACGGAGAGGGGCACCGCAGACATCGCTGCTGCGCTGGTGCCTTTTGGGTTTGGACGGCGGTGATCGTGGGAACTTGCTTGAGATACCAACTCTATAGAGTACTGTTTCTTGGAATCGCATGCAGCCGCACGAAATACAACTTTTGATTCTAACGACGCTAACACATATCGGCCCTTGAGTGCTTTGTTCAACACGCACGCCATCCTCAGATCATGCTGTGTGTAAACCCCAGAGTGCAAAATAAAATGGGTATATAACAGGAACCACCGCCTTGTTGATCTTTCCACCATCCAAAGTGTGATATAAATATTATACTGAACAGAAAAGGAGAAATATGTAGATTATGTGAAAGAGGCGACCTTGAAACTAGAGGAATACGGCTGTTCAATTGAACAAGAGCTCCTCTTATGTTTCGCTCGGTTTTGAGTCCAGCGATGAATAACGAACAAACAGCTGGTCAAGAAAATGCTGGTGACGGATCCCCTTAGGCCTCGCCCGAGCAAATTCGTCAATGGCAGCTTGTACACCGAAGCCGACACGCTCGATCAGGTAGCAGACTATGAAAAAGCCCGTCCGGTTCTAGATTAAAAAAAAAACGTTAGCAGACCATACACACATGAGCAGGTGGCTGATAGAACCTACAAATCCATAGTGACAGTGCACGGCGACTGCCGCTCTGAGCCCCACATCAAACTTCTCCCGCTGCTCCGCGCGCACCTTGTCCACGAGAGCGAGAAAGGCCTCTACCTCTTCGTGGGTCGGCGGGATCTTGGACACAGACGGGAACTTGTGGTACCGGATACCACCCGCCTCGAGCCCAGCTGGGTCGTAGACTGGCGTGTCATGAGAGATGTCGATAATGTCCTTGATGCAGTGGCCCCAGTGATCGACAAACACCTTTGGGGAGTGGGTCTCGTCGACCTCGCGCAGAGTCTTCATGGCTCTGAATATGCCCGCTACCGGGTCCGAGACCGGGTCCACGTTCTTCCACTTGGCTAGGTTCTTGACGTCCCATTTGCCTTCCTTGGATAGGTACTGGAGCTGCCAGCCTAGCGAGAGGCGACCGCTGATGCTTGTGCTCAAGAAATCCGACACCAGGCCCGCCAGGACGCGAGCCGTCAATGGGGCGTAGAGGAGCGCATGCGTTGCTGGCGTAGGCAAGATGACGAGCTCCACAGACCTCCTGGGTCGCATGGGCGACATTGGTATTTCCGTAGCTCCCTCGCGCGGTGTTGAGGGGTCATCGTGAGGATCGTCCAAGTTGAATGTATTTGGGGCTCGCTCAAAGTCCTCTTCGGTGAGGTCTTCAATCCGGGCCTTGCTTTGGGAATCGCGCCGCTCTATGGGCGTCTCCAGGGGCGCAGCACTGTCCACAACAACAGGGCCGGCGTGTGGTGACTGGCTTTGATTTGCACCCTCCCATAGCCATTCGCGAATCCTCTCGGCATCCTTGGGCGTTGTGACGTTGTCGTCACAACCTGCAACCAAATATACCGGCATATCCAGGCCTGTCCAAACATCGCGACCAGCAAAGCCGCCGTACTGATCGCCATTGCTGTGATCCGGTAGGAACCCATAGGCCATCCGGCGCCAGACGGGTGTCCTGCTCTGGCTGTTATAGCGATACTGTAGTTTCTTCGCCTCCTTGGTAGCATCAGCACCAACAAACCTGTGAATGCTCCTGCTTTCCAAGCCTCCCCTTCGGTCCCAAGCCCGGAATATGTCTAGGAACAGCGTGGGAATCGAGAGGAACCTGCGAGCCATGGAAGAATGCTTTGCAGGCGGCGGATCTGATGGTGGACATATGGCTACTAAACCCAAGACGTGTTTCGACAGGGCTGTGGGCTTGGGCGCATTCTTGCTTGCCAGGCGTGCGCAAAGAGCAGTGCCCATGCTATGCCCGATCAAGACCACATCCTGACCGGCCGACTTGTCGCGGTAGTCGTCGATAATAGTCTCGAGGAGCTCAACCAATGCGTCGGTCGCGTAGGCGTCCCAATCTGCGGGCGCAAAGGCCGAGCGACCGCAGCCCGGTAGGTCGATTGCCAGACATGACGAGACGTGTATTAGGCTTGTTAGCAGGGAGGTGAACTGGGCCGCGCTTCCTCCGAGGCCATGGATAAAGACCATGAGGGGTATGGGCGAGGGTGTGGACGGCAGCTGGTCCGCTTTAGGATGGCGTCGGTAGAAGGTACGAATGGCGGGGTACGTAAAGCGCGGTGCATGGTATGGTTTGATCTCGGAATGTTTCTGTAGGAGTGGCGGGTCTGAGGTTTCCGGGTCTGTATCCGGAAGACCTAGGTAGTTTACGGCGAAGACATCAGTGGCATGTTTCGCATACAGAAGGATGTGTGGCTGTTTGCGATTTCCGACTGACCGGGTCGACGGAACTCAACGCGATAAAAAGACAAGGGGCTCGACTTACCGTCACTGCCTTGTTGTCGCCGGCGGTAAATGAGCAGCGGCGCTGAAGCGGCTATGGTGAGAAGGAGCACCGGTAAGATGAAGCGAAAGTGGGTGGTGATGTTGGTGCGGCCAAGCACCTGAGCTAGACGGTCTTCGATAGCACCCGGCATGATCTAAGACGCGGCTTTATCTCCATGACCAGGTGGCATTGTTTGTGTTTGCGCGGAGGGATGGTTGAGGGCTGCTATACTACTGGGCGGGCGGTGTCGCCAGTGTCTTTGTCTACCTTGAAGGCAGGGGTCAAGGACCGAAGGGCTGGGTGCAAATGAAGCCTTGGCGAGCAGCCGAGAAGACGTGGATGGAGGGATTGTATCCTTGAACACCATCAAAATGACCATCAAAATGGATGGCAATCCGGAAAGCAACGGTCAGGCACGCGCCAGCGACAATCCCTGCTGAATCCTGTCCACCAACGAGCCTGCCCGTCCAGGGCTGTTGCTGTACAGTGCTGTCTGTACCTGACATCATCAGCTGGTCGCTATACAGGCGCCCCCACCTCCACTACCGCCCCAAGCTTCGCCCCCTACAGCGTGTATGAGTCGACACCACCTGGGCTCAGGTACTGTAGGTAAGCTCGATGCAACCCGTGACATTGAAACACCAGCACGGGGCCAAAACGAAATTCCTAGGCTCCTTGTTTTCTTCTTTCTTGTCTTTTCTCCATGAGCAAAACAACACCGTCTTGGGAAGTTTATCCACCAGCTTCCGAACATAAAGTTGCTGTTCAATACTAGGTAACCTTTGTGCGAACATGGTAAGTCCGGACGAATAATGGGCTTGCCCTCTACCCGCCGCAGCACAGCTCCTATGCTCCAACGCCCTCGTCATCGTATCTAGCCCAATCCGATCCGTTACTGGCCTTGCAGCTTTGTCGCGTTCCCAAAAAAAAGAAAAAAAAAGCTGACGTGCATCATCTCAACTCTCAACCGCTTCTAGCCTCACGCAACATCCACAACTCCGCTTCTCGCGGGCTCGGACCGGTCCAACGATGTAGGCGTCACCCGGGACACCCGATCCGAACAGTCACCGTCCTCAATATATGGCAGCTTCTGGCCGACGCGCCTCAGAGAGGTGATTCTCTTCCTGTGGGCCTTCGTCGCCACTACAGCCGTCATTGTTCTTGCTGCCTGGTATCAGCACGCCGGCCAGACGGAACAAACACCCTCTCCGCCTAATGCCAAGCGCAACCTCATCTTCATGGTCTCGGACGGCATGGGACCCGCCTCGCTGTCTCTGACGCGTAGCTTCCGTCAGCATGTCCAAGGCCTTGCCATCGACGACGTTCTGACCCTAGACCGTCACTTCTGGGGGTCCAGCCGCACCCGCTCGTCCAACAGCCTAGTCACCGACTCGGCGGCGGGCGCCACTGCCTTCTCGTGTGGCCTCAAGAGCTACAACGGCGCCATATCGACGCTGCCCGACCACAGCCCCTGTGGCACGATCCTCGAGGCAGCTAAGCGTGCAGGATATACCACCGGACTGGTGGTCACCACGGATATCACCGACGCTACGCCTGCCTGCTTCGCCTCCCATGTCGACTTCCGCTCCCAGAACGACGAGATTGCCGTGCAGGAGGTTGGCGATGGCCCGCTTGGCCGCGTCGTTGACCTGATGTTGGGTGGTGGCCGCTGTCACTTCTTGCCCAACACCACCACAGGCAGCTGTCGTGCTGACGATGTCGACGTCACAAAGATCGCCCGTGAAAAGCACGGGTGGAACTACATTGACAGCCGCGCCGGGTTCGACTCGCTCCGGGGTGGCCACAACGTCGAGCTCCCAACCCTCGGCCTGTTTGCCCCTACCGATATTCCTTTTGAAATTGACCGCCAGAACCAGTCCGATATCTATCCCAGCTTGAGTGAAATGGCCAAGACGGCCCTGCGAGCCCTCGAAAAGGCAACGGCAGAAACAGAGCAAGGCTTTTTCCTGATGATCGAGGGTAGCAGGATTGACCATGCGGGCCACATCAATGACCCGGCCGCTCAAGTACGAGAGGTGCTCGAGTACGACGCCGCCTTCAAGGCTGTGCTTGACTTCCTAGAGCGCAGCGACGACGAGGGCATCCTCGTTGCCACCAGTGACCATGAAACGGGCGGACTCGCCACTGCCCTCCAGGAGCCCGGCCACCTTCCCGTCTATAACTGGTATCCGGAGGCCCTGAAACGAGCCACCGCCTCTTGTGAACGCCTGACACAGACGCTGGCCGCCCACCTCGCTACCAACCCGGATCTCACCGCCTCAACTGAAGGCCGCAGCAAGCTACGCAGCTGGATCAATGAAAACCTCGTCCAAGGAGGCCTCGGAATTACCAACGCCAAGGACGAGGAGCTTGACTCCCTGGTTGCACAGCCGCAAAACGCACTGGTTATCTTTGCCGGAATGATTAGCCTCCGCGCCCACGTCGGGTGGTCCACTCACGGGCACACAGCCGTCGACGTGAACGTGTACAGCTCTGGAGGCCCAGCGGCCGAGAAGATCCGTGGAAACGTGGAGAATACCGACATCGGTAAATTCTTGGCTGATTATCTCGATCTAGCCGATGGCGTCAAGGCGATTACCAAGGAGTTGAAATCCAAAGCGTCGTTAGGCAGGTCAACAGTGAGGCCCGAGATGGCTGACGAAGAACAACTCGGGTACCACGTCAAAGGCCTGCCCGAGAACTGGGGCACTCTTGAAGGAATGCAGCTTCGTGTCTAGTCAACACCACATTTCGACCCGGATTGTGATGTTCTGAAATCTTGAGGGGTTTCGCTGCTTGTGTACGCCCATAATTAAGAGCTCTTTGAAGCCCATAGATTTGCTGATGATATGTCATGCGATCTGGCATTTGTTTTGATAGACAATCTCATATAGACTGGCCGACTCACCACGGTTACAGTCCGAATGCAGCTATATTCAGTAACACTTTTGCATCTTGAGAAGCGCTGATGGCAAGCCGCTATTGCATACACATACGGACGGATCACATCCTTGACGATCTCTAACCTGGCCATCTTGCCCTCGAACACATATTTCCGGTACGTGGAGTGTTTGCAATTGTAACCTTGAAGGGAGCGCTGAAGGTCGGTGGCGGCCAAGCATGGGTTGGTGGTTGGGTCCTCTTGGTGGGCGCTTGGGTCAAGCTAAACAGAGCTCCAGGTGCTTGGCAAGACCCCGCATCTCCAAGCAGCAACGGACGCCGGTTGTCTTTGTGCAGAAACCACGACGATTCTCCCGCTCTTTGAAATATAATCGATCCACAGCCATTAAAGGCAGCGTCCAGAGTCCTGGAAAATGGGGATCTCCATCAGAAGATACATTCGCTGGCCCCCGGCCTCGGCCGAGGAGCCAACCTCCACCATCGTTCTGACCTCGCCGGGTCGACGCTTCGTGGACCTCCGGTTGCTCCTCCCGCTGCCGGACGTCGGAGGCAGTCCCGTACTGCCCGCCTCGCGAATAGACTGGGCCATCGCGGGCACATCCGAGTCGTGGACCCGGAAGGCGCCGGACGGCAGCGGCGGCGAGGAGGACGTTGCGCACTCTCGGTGGACGCACTGGATTGACTCCCGCGCCATGCTCCTCCCTCCCGACGCGCCACCCGTCGCTGATGAGGGAGACATGTACCCGCAGCAGGACGGCACCACGCTGGAGAAGGGGCGCATGGCTAACCCGGCCACGGGCGTCGAGGCGGCCTATGAGGAGCTCTGGGACGATCCTCAGCCCGTGCGGGGCATCCTCGGCGAGGACGGTCGGGTCAGCCCGCTTACAAGCGGTGGTTCCCGTTGCGTTGTCCTGCGTATGGAGGACGAGGGCCGCCGGGCCCGTGGCAACGTCATCCTCCTCGGCCAGTACTGCCAGGGCTTGGTCGCCGTCGGAGATCAGATTGCTGCGCAGCGGTGGGAGTGGCAGGAGGGCCGGGGGTGGGCCATGACCGTCAAGATTGGCGAGCTGGCTCTGCCCTGCCTAGAGACCATCCACCAGGCGGCGGCATTGGAGGCGGGCCAGGAAGTCAAGGATGGAGAGAATGTATGGAAGGTTCAGGAGTCTGTGCCGTGACTGATGTCTTGCGGATCTACCTGCCAGGAACTAATCTAGAACATGGTTGAACCATGCAAAACAAAGGAACCTTGCTAAGCCGGCCCAACCTCAATAGTCACACTGCCCTTCACTAACGGCACCTGCCAGCCTCCACGAGCCTCTGCCATTCCAGCAGTCGTGACCCTGAAGGAAGAGCCCTCTGGCGACTCGACCCAGACTATAGCGCTTGCTGCTCTTGGTGTCCATTCCAGTTGGTCCAAGGTTAACGAGACTGTCTGCGAGCCCAGAACGTAGCTGAACTCGCGAATGATCCCGGCGTCCACCGAAACCAACAGTCCCAGAGGCCCAACAAAGACCTTGCGCTGAACAGCATCGCTAGTCCTCACCGTCATTCCATCCAAAACCCCGCCAAAGGCGACCAAACCGAGCTCTGGGTCCTCGACTAGATAGGTGCCCGAGCCCAGGGCTAGGCCCAGGAAGCCGGAGCCGTAGTCGCCGCTGATGCCGTCCCACTTGAGAGTGTCGGGCCACGAGTGGAACGAGGCGGCCGCGAAGCCGTCCTGATTGATGTTGGAGAGCGGGCCCGTTGTGCCGCCGTAGCCTGTGCGTAGCAGATATGTGTCGTTGGGGTTCGATCGGAAGCCGGAAAGGAGGACGAGGGCGTTCAGCCCGCTGCCGTAGTGATGGATCTGGCGCTCTATTCTTCGCAGCTTGCCGCCGTAGCTGCGTCGCGTCGCTCCACACATCAGAATTGTGTCTTCGACTGAGGAGGTTTTCTGTGACTATGGGGTCCGACTCACATGTTATCCCAATATCTTCTGGAATTACCGTTGTAACCCCAATGAGCTATGTTGTGGGTGTATCCCAGAACGCTGTTGAGTGATTTAGTCGCGGTGTTGGTGAAGCCGAACTGCTTGGCCCAATAGTAAACCCCCTAAAACAAAACGAGTTAGATACCTAGGTAGATATAGACTGTCTGTGCTATTTTCAGACCTCTCAGGTCCTACCTCTTGTCCTGTTGAATCCCAGGCCATCTCGGAGCCAAATGGTACTTCTACTGCGTTCCAGTGTGCAGCGCGCTGCCTCATGGCCGTGGACAACGCATCGGCCTTGTCTGTTTGTCCCTCCCGCTGCAGATCCGTAAGGATCTCGCCAAACACGGTCTCGCCCATGAGTCCGACGTCGCTGTACCAAACATCGGCCTGCATGATTCTGATCGTCGTCTTGTACGCTTGGTCCAGGTACCATTCCCAGCCATGCGTCTTGGTCAGGTTGGGATAGGCGCGAGCAACGCGATATAGCGACCAGTAGGCAGCAGCAACGTGGACGTAGTTGTACCCTCGCCCAATTTCGTCGGCCCCGGCCTTGTTCCAACTGGTCCACGACGTCCAGTCCAGGTCGGGGTTGTACGTGTATCCAGGCACCAGCGCAGGCTCGTAGAAGAATATGCTCTTCTTGACGCCGTAGTCGCTCCGCTGGATATAGCCCCAGAGCACGCCGTCTACAAAGCCCTCGAGCTTCGCCACCTCCTCGGCGTTGGGCTGTATGGCCTGCTTCATGAACGCAGACAGATACGAGCCTGCACCCGCCTCATCGCTCAGGCCGGCAACCCAGGCGCGGAGGTCCTGCGTCACGATGGAGCCCGCCTCGTAGTCGTAGGTCATGACGGAAGGCGCCCGGCCAAAGGGATCGGAACAGTCGGTGTAGTACTGCTCCGTCGTGAGGAAACGTCCTAGGTCTGCGACAGCCTGGGCAGACTTCTTGGTGACGTAGTAATGCACCGTCTGGACCCTCCCGTCGGCGTAGCCCACGTCCAGGCGTACACGACCCCATGCGGTGGCTGATGGGGTTATAATATATTTCCCGGACGAGACCTGAGTCGCTTGGAGTGCACCGGCCGGTTCAGAAACGAAAGAGGTTACATGTGCGTCCGTGTTGAGAAACAGCAGCGCCGGCTCTCCCGCAGGTACGATGAAGCCAGGAACCCCTACCGCGGTCGGGATCCCGGCTGCCCTAGCGGCGGCATCCAGCCCCCTGACGCCATCCTTAGCGACAGAGGAACGTAGGCCAAAGCGCACCGACTCTCCGGGATGAAGCGTCCGGGAAGATGCCGGATTCCAGGGTTTCGTATTGCGCCATTCGCTCTCCGCCCAGGCCTTGGACAGGGTCTGCCACTCGTACAAGCCCTCAAACGTCTGGCTGCCGTACCAGGTGCCTTCGTAGCCAGGTTCTCGCAGGTTGCGATACGCCTCCATAGGAGTAGCTCCGAGGGCGGTGACCACGAGTGCGGGCCCGCTGCCGCTCA
The DNA here is from genome assembly GCA_031001725.1 of Pseudopyricularia javanii. Taxonomy (NCBI): domain Eukaryota; kingdom Fungi; phylum Ascomycota; class Sordariomycetes; order Magnaporthales; family Pyriculariaceae; genus Pseudopyricularia; species Pseudopyricularia javanii. Next base: position 36,462 of record JARHUK010001239.1, on the reverse strand, counting down.
CAGGTCCAACGCGGATCTGGGCGGCATCCATGCCGATGTAGGGGTCCGAAAGCGAGCAGAGGCGCTGCATGTCGGTCGCGTGGCGGTCGGTGAAGATGCTGTTGAACTCAGCGGGGAAGCCTAGGCTCCCTAGTTCTATATCGAAGGTCTCTGAGTTCCGGATGGTGAAGCTAAGGCCGAGGTCACCGTCCACATCCAGCCATTGCCTGGTGACGTTTAGCGGACCACTGGGCAGTGTCGCGGCGAGGTTAGACGAGGCGAGCGAGCCTTGTGACAGCTCTACGCCTCCGACAGGGTGACGCTCTGCCGCCGAATCCCCGTCTATCCAGGCTGTGGCGCCTTCGGCTCTGTAGCGAAAGGTGACGTCTCCCCAATGGTATTGGCCATCCCTAGCTCTTCTCCCGAGGTAGTCGAAAGGGAGGAAGTCGAAGTCGTGGCCGGCCGGCCTGAGTGACGCGAGTACATGGGCGTCACGGACGAGTTTTGCATCAAAGTTCCTAGTTCTGAGAGGTATGAAGCTGTTTACAAGACCCAGGGTGTCGTTTGCCTGCGCGAACACGGGCGGCGGCAGCAGGCCAACAAGAGCGATGCAGCGCTTGAGCGAAAGCATCTTGGGTATGGAGGTCGTACGAGCAAGACTACTTTGCTTTTTGATGGTAGGAATGAGGCACGATGGCGACCTGCATGCGAGGAGAGCATTTTATGGGGATTAGGGGGTGGCATCTTATCCAGGAAAAGATTAGGCCGAGCCATATGTAGGATTGCAGGTCATATATCCCAGCTGGGAAGGACAGTGAGTAGTTAACTGAGTTTGATTGGTACGCCATACATGCTGGGTCAGAGAAACTGGGGATAATACTATCCCTCCTGTTTTGTTCCGTGGTATGGTCCATCATAAATACAACGTCGAGTGCATGAAGCAACGGTAAGCAGGCTCACTTGAACTGGTGATGGTGATGGTGATGGTGATGGTGATGGTGATGGTGATGGTGATGGTGATGGTGATGGTGGTGGTGGTGGTGGTGGTGGTGGGCGGGGTATCCCACAGCATAGCATTGGGCATCGGCCCATCTCCATCTCAAGGTTGATGGAATGGCTGATTGGAGCGCAAGCGGTTGAAGCCGCCGCCAGGAGCCAGAAGTGATGATGATGGTGTTGAGGGGTGAGGGAGGGGTGTAAATAAACGGATGGGAGTGTGGTAATGAGATGCTGCCGTATCATTGGATCGTTATACTAATAATCAATGGTATCCACATTTTGACGGCAATTGGAGACTTTTTTTTTGTTCCCCTCTATTTATTCAACCCTCGTAGTCTCTCTTTCCCAAAGTGGATGTTTGGCGGGACCACAGCAAACTTGCTTTTAGAGGTCACACATGTACCTTTGATCCGACCTACGGCTTGAATACCGCACTAGAATTATGTGATGTACTTACTCGTCCCGAAAGATTTGTCGACACTGGTGTTCGGTAGTCCTCCGCTGCCCTCACCATCTTGATGAACATCGCGGAAAACATCGTGTCCCGGGCAACACAAGCATTCTGCCCTCTGTTACGAGTCGTTTCAAAGCCAACATCCATCTACAGCCCCTTGCGGCCTGCGTTTCTACGCCCGCGCCTGCGCCTGGGAGTCCCGAACCGCCAAGTCCCCCTCTGCGGCCTCCACGGCCACGCGACCGCCCTCCTCGCGCCTGGGAAGGCTTTCAACCGCCACGACCTTGACCAGCCCTCGTGGCTCGTCCTCGCCCGCGTCAACTCAAAAGTAAACGCCATCATCAAGCGCAAGCTTCCGACGTCGCCTCGCCGCAGGGCCGGGTCCCCCAGCATGCACTCCCTCGCCGACCTCGTCTGGGCCCCTACCGCCGACACCTCGGGATCCGCCGTATGGTTACACTGCGACACGCGCCGTTACCTCTTCGGTAGGGTGCCCGAGGGCACCCAGCGCATACTCAGCGACCGGCCCACCATCAAGCTTGAGGAGATCATGATCACGGGCACCGTCGGGGCCGAGACGTGCGGCGGGCTCATGGGCATGATCCTCACCCTGGCCGCCATCAAGACGGCCTCCGTCGCCGCCGCCCTCAACAACCCCAAGACCAAGACCTTGCCCGTGAGCAAGCTGCAGCTGCACGGTGGCAGGAATCTGTCCTACTTCCTCGCCCTCTGCCGCCGCTTCATAATGCGCCAGACCCTGCCCCTACAGATAAACGAGATCCTCACGGACCCGAGGCTGGACGATCCCAAAAGCTCGGAACACGACTGGGAGGATGAGAACATTTGCGTTTGGCATGTGCCGCTATCCGCCAATACAACCCACTCGCCCGGCGGTAGGAAGCGGGTCAAGGTCAGTGATGACCGTAACGTGCCCGGGGCTCTCGGGGAGGCTGAACAGCAGATGGTCCGATCCGTGCTCACGAGCATGTTCGATTCCGACTCAAGGCTCGACGGCCTCGTTGAGAAGAGGCTTTCAGAAGCAGACCCACAAGGCGCCATATACGTGCGCAAGAATGGGAATATCGAAAAGTACGACGGGCCTATGCCCGGAGCCTCGGAAGAGCCCGTCCCGGACATATCAGTTCTCGTCAGGAGGCCCTGGTCCGAAAGCAAGGCACAGCGCCTCCCCAAAACGTCCCCATCCCAGACCTCCATGTGCTACGTGGTCAAATTACATGCGCGCCGAGGCAAGTTCGACGCCGCCGCCGCCGCGAAGCTTGGAGTACCCAGGACCCAAAACAAGTTGCTTTGCCAGGGCCAGTCGGTCACCACGCCGTCGGGTACAATAGTCACTCCCGACATGGTCATGGGTACACCAATCCCCGGCACTGGCTTTGTCGTCCTCGACGTCCCCTCGGCCGATTACATCGATTCTCTGTTGTCAAGGCCGGAGTGGGAAAATGAAAGGATAATGAGCAACGTTATGGGAATGTACTGGACTCTCGGCCCGGGCCTGGCCAACGACGAGAGGCTTCTGGCGTTTATGAAGAAACACACAAAGCTGCGGCACACCGTCTCGTCGCAAGACGTCTGCCCTAACCACATCGGGTTCGAAGCATGCACCAAGAGCATCATCAGCCACCACTACATAGACCACAAGCGTTTCCCCTTGCCCGTCTTTAGCACCAAAAGCCCTTTGCCTGATCTGTCAACCAAACCATTCGTGCCCGCCCAGGCCGAGGCGAAACTGGAGATGGCCCCCAAGTCATACTTCCTGGAGGGCAAGGCGCGGGTACCGATTGATACAGGGTCGCCAGATCTCCAACCCAGCTCGCAAGTCAAGCAACTGGTCAACCAGGCTCTCGATATCGTAAAGGACTCGCGCTTTCTGGCTCGCGTCAAGACCGACAACGAAGGCCTTCCCTGTCCGGACACCGAAGTCATCGCCCTGGGGACCGGTTCGTCCCTGCCATCCGTCTATCGCAACGTGTCAGCCACCATGGTGCGCGTCCCGGGCTCAGGCACCTACCTCTTCGACTGTGGAGAAAGTACTCTCTCCCAGCTTCGTCGTCACTACGGCTACGACGGCGCCGACGAGGTGTTGCGCGGCCTGCGCGTCGTTTGGCTGAGCCACCCGCACGCAGACCACCACCTCGGCATTGCGAGGCTCGTCAAGGCGTGGCACGCCGCCACCTCCTCCGCCGGCTCGTCTGCGTCTGTGGGCGAGCCCCTAGTCCTGACAGTTGTCGGCCCCAGGGACCTGATATATTACCTAGAGGAGTACCGGAACGTCGACGACATCGGCGACCGCCTGGACCTAATCTGCGTCAAGTCGCCCCACGGTACCAAGATCGCGGACCCCATCCTGTTTACGCCCAGCGAGCAGGCCGGCCTTGGTGGCCTCTCGCGCATCGACGTCGTCAAGGTCCAGCACTGCTTCGACTCGTTTGCTACTGTCTTCACGTGGGAGGGAACAGGTCTCAAGGTGGCCTACTCGGGCGACTGCCGGCCGTCTCAGGATTTCATTTCGGTCGGCCAGGGGGCCACGCTCCTTATCCACGAGGCGACCTTTGACAACGAGAAGAGGGGGGACGCCATCGCCAAGAGGCATAGTACCATGGCCGAGGCCCTCGAGGTGGCCAAGGCCATGAAGGCGCGCAGGGTGCTCATGACTCACTTCTCGCAACGCTACGCGTCAATCCCCAAGGATATGGCAGAGCGGCAAGGCGATGAGGAAACCATAGTCCTCTTCGCCTTTGACCACATGAAGGCCAAGCTTGGCGAGTTCACCGAGGCGCTTGAGTTCCTGCCCGCCCTGCAGCACATGTACGCCGCCATTACTGTGGAAAAGGAAGACGACCCCGGCGCCGCCGTTTCCGATCTGGCTGTGGGACTAGCCCATGACCAGCTGTTAGAAGAAGCTGTGGCCCCTGCCCCGTGATCTGTGTCCCCGGCGATGTCTCGACCTACTTAGACTAAGAGGAAATTTGCTTAAATTCATGTCTCTGACGAATAGAGCTCTCTTCAACTTCGACGCATCTTTTTCACATGAGAAACGGTAGGTATCCTCTAGGGCAGCGTCTCTAGACATGTCCGCGCCGGAAAAATACATAAACCATACAAGCAATAAAACTATACAAACTTATTCTTCTCACTGGCACTGACTATCACTTGCCCGTCATCGGCTGAACCCCAACTTCCATTTCTTGGTCCATACGGCCTCGGTTTGCTATTACTTTAGACCACACAGGTACTGCACACATTTAGCTCTGTTGGCGGTCCGGATCTCCGCTTGTAATATGCTGCCGCACTGCCATTGACTCTTCAACCGAGGTGACGGCGCGAGCCTTGCTCTGCAGCTTGTACTGGCCAAGAAACTCGGACGATCGCGTAACGATAGGGATGCGAGGGCGATCGTGCTGTCTGTGCTTGGACCCGGTGTGCTGCTTCGTAGCTGAAGCACGGTCAGTGGCTTCGAACTCTCGCGGCAGCCGCGTGATTCTAGTCCTGGTAGCCCGTATAACACGGCCGGCCGTCGGTACGAGCTCGGCAGTGAACACTGAAGGTGACGAAATGTGCTCAGAAGCTGATCCAGGGCTGTCCAGCGGCATGGGGCACGGGGATATGTCTGCTCGAGGAGTAGACGGGTGATTCTGGGTGGCCGAGGGGCTCTGTAAGGAGACGTGTTGACGTCGCTGGATGAATCGCCCGCTCCTGTCACCCAGCGAAGGTTGCAGAGTCGGCTCGCTGCTGACGTAGGAATACCTCCATTGCTTTATTGGAGGCCTTGTGGAGGGAACGATTAGTGATGCGGCCCGCGTGGGGGCCTTGATCGTGTCCGAGGAGTCATCCCGCCTGGGTTTGCCCAGCAGCTCGCCTGTGAGTGAGGCACTTGGGTGAAAGTAATCTACACATGGCTGGGGTCCCGTATTGCCATCACAAGGTCTCGGTGAAGAGACAGCGGCAGGTTTGTACATTTGCTTCCTTGCCACGGCTCGGCTTTCGGCATGAACTCGATGTACCGAGGAAAAAGGCTGCATCTGAAGCGGGATGGGCTTTGTAGGACTTGGTCTGAAGCTCGGACCGTTGATGGGGTCTGACATGGAGACGTAGATGGTTGCCGGCGACGAGGCTGTAGATATCATGTCAAAGGCAGTCTTGTTAGCGCTTCCACCTGGCCGGGCATCGTCTTGGCTCGGTATGTCGAAGCGGAGAGTCGGCACTCTCTGTGACTGCATGCAGAAAGCAGCAAATGTCAGAATACGCTCAAAAGAGAATTACAAAAAGGGAGCGTAGGTTCGTTCTCATCGCATATGATGCTGTGTGTAAAACTTACGTTAATAATGGCTTGAGGCAGTGAAGCGCCCTGTGATTGTGCACAAGCCTTCTTCTCCTCAAGTCTATGGCAGCTCAGCCCTCCATCCCTCAGCTGGACAGACTCGAGCGCGAGCCGAGCGATGCAATCCGCATCTATCCCATCGATATCAGCGTTGAGGAGACAGTGCTCACAGATCGGGATCTCATCCAGCTCCACCGCTGCGCCACTACTCCTACCGGGCTCCTGCCACTCCTCGTCCTCGTCCTCCTCTTCCTCATACCCAGACTCGTCTCCTCTCCTTCCCTTCATCATCTCGTCGCATTTTATCGCTCCAAACTCTGCCCTGCGCCCCGTCCCCCGCAATCTCACCCTGCTCCCACAAAACAGACAGCCAAAGCACACCCGGTGCCAGAAGCACCAGCCGAGGCTGAGGCACGCGTCGCCCCTGTACACGAGGCCCCCGCACTTCCAGCAGATGGCCAGATCGATCAGGGCTTTGTAGCAGGGCTCGCACGCCAGGCGGGCCGACTCGCCGACGACTCGGGCTAGGGATCGGTGTGGGCGGTGACAGAAGCCGCAAGTGAACGAGGGCTGGCGGTAGCGACGCCGTCGTTTTACGGCATCGTCATTCGGGCTTCTTTCTCTGTAGGTCGGTATAGAGGGCTCCGGCGCCGCAGCTGAGAGCGCCGGTCGCTCGGATTTTGGCCGCATCTGGTCGCCGTTGTTCCGGTTCGGAGGGGGTCTGGTAGGGACGGCGTGGTGGCTTTTTGTTGGGGTCCGATGATACGTATAGCATGGATTTTGTAGATAGTTAGTGGCTGGTAAGCTGGCGTGTGTATTTAGGGAGGTAATAAGAGATGACAGTGAACAGTTGCTGAAGGATACCATCAATACATCTAACGACACATAATGGTCGTTGGCCTAGGCACCTACCTACCTACATTGGCCAGTCTGGTGGGCTGCCTTGTACCTTCTGATATGCGCCGTTCATACATACGTTCATGCCCTGTATTTGGGGGCCAAGTCATCGCCTGACCAAAAGAACAAGCGTGATCATCCTGTGGCCGGGAAAAGAAATAGACAGACAGACAGACAGACAGTAAAGTAGATCGCCAATATAATACTTGCTTGTATTTTGCCTGACCGACCCAATCGGCCCTGATACTATTGTACAGATAATCATGAATGCGAGAACAAATTACATCCGGGGTCCCAAGAAGCCCCCCGAGAGAACTTTCCTGGAAACGAACCAACACGAATAGAGATGGACAGCCAAGAGCTGTCCGAATCGAGGCAACCAAGATTCATGCCCTTGATAGTCGACCCGGCAACCAGACACTCTGTATCCTCAGTATCTGTCCTGTGCGTTATGAACAGCAACGTGCGTTGTCTGCCCGCTTTTGCGAATAAACTCCATGTCCCACCCCCAGCCTATGTCTCGTCTCAGAGAACGACAAGATGCGAAGAAAAGTAGAAGAACCCCAGACGCCTGTGTGAGAGCTCGTCGATCGATCCAGTGAGTGCTCACTACCACTCGGCAGCAGACATCTGACCAATAACTTCGAACGATCCCATAAGCCAACCATCAGACAGACTCCAAATATTTAGACAATTTAGAAAGTAGAAAAGGAGGGCCACTCCGCCCGACCCTGTCCATGTTCAAGGCAAAAGGTTTGCAACCTCCACGTGCTGCAGTGCCCTTTCGACTTTAGAAACAAACTCGACGAACTTGCGTAGCCGCTTGGGGTCGTTAGTGGGAAAACGCTCCTATGGCGCGACCCGCAATACCAATATGGGCCAGAGAAGCATCACTTGCGCATCTTCGGTCGAGCGAGCATGCTGAGGCGGCTCAGACTTATGCCCGACCTCTTGACCGGGGATGGCGTCTTGCCACCAACTCCGGGAATGCCAGAGGGCTTTTTGGGCGAGCTGAACAACATCGTCTGCGAATGTTGTTTGCGGGCCTTTGGAGGCACACTAGCAGATCCGGCGGCAATAGGCTTTGGTGCAAAAAGAGCCTCGCCGTCCTCAACTTGACGTGCCCTCTTCGCAGCACGTTCCTGTGGGGCCTCCTCTTCGTCATCCGAGTCAGCACGGTGGCGTTTCTTGTTACCAAGTCCATGCTTCACGGCAGGAATGAACACCGACGGGTTGCGGTTCTCTTTGTTGTCACGCTGGCCCGTACTAACGCTGCCTCCGCGGGCAAATTCAGAGACCGAGTCAGGGAAGCTACCAGGCATGGGCATGATAGACTTTCTGACGTGCCTTAGACTAGATTGGCCACGCGTACTACCAAAACCAGCGGGCTCGGTCTCGCCAAATTCGATGGTGTGGTCGCTCCTGAATGTAAAGGTCCCGGGAACGTTTGAGACCGCATCGTCGGAACCCGAGGCTGTCGCGGCCTCAGGAGGTCCATCTGTCAGCGTCTGAAGGCTTGGATACTGTACTGCAGGCGAAGCGCTGTCGCCTTCATCATCGTCCATGACAGCGTCCAAGCTTGGGTAATGGATCTCGGGCAACTTGGCCATCGTTGCCGACCGTGGTAGGCCAGACTTGAGGATGGACTTCAGTGGAGAAGGGGTACCCTGGTTAACAACGAACGAGATGGGCTTCTTGGAATCCGGAGTAAAAACAACACGCTTTTCGAGCTTGCAGGAAGGTGTCGTTGCCGGCACTGCCGGTAATGGCTTGTCGAGACTGGACGCGGAAGGCGTTTTGACACCCGCAAGTGTGGGAACTGGCAGCGCGCTGCCGGATTTGACAGCATCCTCTTTCTGGCCTCCTCGAAGCATCGACTTGATTCTATCAAACCTGCTGGGCGACCGGGTAGGCACTGCAATCTTGGAGGCCATTGACAAGCTGCTGGTGCTTGCTGAGGTTCGAAGGCGTCCTGGTGGTACAGAACCAGTTATGGGACCGGCTGGTTTGGGCTTCGCTACCGAGACGGCAGAGCGGGCCAAGGATGCCTTTGTAGGAGTCATCAGCCCCGGAAGCGTGGTGTGGGATCGCGAAGGGCCTGCGACGTCCCTGCTAGCGGTCGCCGGGCGCGGAATGCTGCTGGCATCCCTAGATACAGGACGGCTAGTGGAGGCGTCGTCTTCAATTCGCTGTCGGGCCCGCTTCACTGTGGATGGGGGAGCATCGTCGTTGCTGGTTCCAAAGAGACCGCCCGGCCTCTTGGCGGGCGAAATGGGGAACTTTGCAGGGGTTCGTCGAGATGACTCTGTAGCCACGGGTGCCCGACGAGGTTCTGGCTCGTTTAGGCTCGCTTTGGACTGCGTTCTCTTGAGGCTCTTGGTCAATTGCGAAGGTCCTGTTGCGATATTGGTGTTGCTGGCGTTCATTGCCTTGTATCGTTGAACACTAGGGTGGTTGGTGATGGAGTCCATCTTTTGAAGTTCCTGCCAGTGCACGTCGCTGAACCGGCCCCTTTTGCCCTTGGCCGCGGCAATCTTGCGTCCGTTGGCCTCCTCAGCCTTCTCCTGATCGCGCTTAGCTCTGAGGTCGGCCGCTATCTGCTCAATATCACCACGCATATCGTCTAGGAGGGCCTTGGTGCGTTCACTGAGGCCACCGGCCGCGGCGCTGGGGTTATCAAGATGAAAAGTGAAAGGGGCTGACGGAACCGTGCTGGTCCTGCGCGAAGGGGCGGCCGCCGCCCTCTGGGTCAGCTCCACGGTAGGCGAAGAGTTCAAGGGACCCGATGCGTTGATATCGGAGAAGCCCAGGTGTAGGGCAGATGAGGGCGCGGCAGTCGAAATGTGGTAGTGCTCGGGGTGCATCCCCGTTGCTGGTGGTTTGATGGCGGACGAAGCCGGAGTTCGCGGGAAGGGCGAAGAGGCCACAGGGGCCTCGTCAATAGGTCTATCATGAGCACGGGACGGGCTGCTCTCGACGGGTTGGGTTTGTTCGCTCTTGCCTTTGGCAGACTTCTTGGCAGACTTGCTGCTCTTGGGCAATTTGCTCTTCCTGGCCGGTGTTTTCTCGACGGGGCTGGTCTCGTCAGACTCGGCCACAGATGTGAGATCGAGGTTGTGAGGCGGCGGATTGTTGTTGGCATCCTGATTTAGAATTATCAGCGTTTGGTCATCCTAGAGATTGATCGCGTCCAGATGAGTTCGGTCGCGCGATGGGTCGCGTCAACGTCGAACAGCGAGTTGCGGTCGGCAAACGTGTCTTTCAACTAACCTCTGTGGCAGCGTTGGCTGCCAGGCGCGTTGAGCGACGTACACGCGCCATGATTCGAATATACTGTTACGATGGCTCCTGTCGCCAATATTGGAGAGTAATCTCCGATTTCTGATAGAAGCAGACTCCACGGTCTGCTATGAACTCTTCAGGCTAAGGAGGATTGGGGGCCCGGTGGTCCAAAATGGAGAAGAGCGTGGATGATGTCAGGGTGGGAAGGTGGTGTGGTGTTCCATGTAAACATGGGCGGGGGGTTTCTTTTTTTTGGATTTGGAAAGTAAACAAACATTTCAGTCCGTGCGGCCAAAAGCGAGCATACGAGTGGTCAAAGCTTGGAAACAAGTGCCGCGATGCCCCACTTGTCACGTTTTATGTGATTGGCTGGTAGAAACTGACTCCACCACCACTCATCATATCCAATAGGAGCCGCGTCCGGACTCTTGTAGCGAAAAAGGGTCACGCCCATCAATTACATCGATTTTCCAAGTAAACTGTACGTTTTTGTACAATATACCTGGGTATTAATTAATTATCTTGTGAATATCCGTCACAGTCAAATCGAGACTCTCTCACTCTCTCTCTCTCGTCTAACTTTTATAATGCCAGACCTGACAAATCCTTGGTCCTTGTCGGTAATTCGCGACCCTTGCGTCCCTTAGGATCTCGGTTAATGCTTGCTTCCGCTAGCAACGCTGGCACTGGGCAATCGACCCCAAGCCACCACATAGGTTGTTAGCAGCCGGATGGCAGATAATTCTAGGACTTGACTGACGGCTGGGATCATTTTTCTTTGCCTTCCCTGGATATGCAACGAGTATGCCTGAGAACGCCTGTCGTCAACAAGTGGTCACGCGAGTTGCCAATTCACATATCCCGAGAGTACGGTTCCCCCCAACACTAGGCAAGTTGAGTTGCCACTTGTGGCGCTGGGTGATCACCGCCTTGCATTCCAGGCTAGCCATCATGTGTCCTTCGCTCTGCCTGGGGAAGAAGAGGTTTGTGGTTGGTGGGCAGGTAAAAGTAGCATCGTGGGCTCGGATGGTACATAGTAAGTAGATGGCAGGTGGCGTCGATTCGAGGCAGGCTTGTAGGGAAGAGCTCCGCGGAGATGCACACTTCAGATGATTATGGCACACCATACTGTAATTCCATGCAGCTTCACATCTTTGGGAAATCCGTTCTGCTGCCGCCCTAGCCGCCGCCGCTTCCCTGCGTGTGTGCGTTTTGGATGACGGCCAAAACGCACCTGTAAACGCAACCGCCTTGTTTACGACGGGAATAAACGCAGAGCAAACGCAGCCGTCCTGAACGCGGGACTCTACACACAGATGGCATGGATGCCGCCGTTAGATGTGGCGCCGCTCCATCTTGGAAGTCAGACCGCTATTAGTGAAAAACCAGGCTCGGGACAAGGACCCTTTTGCTGCTACCTCTACCCAAGAGGGACTCTAGGGTGGCTGGACATGGTAACCCAGGCTGACAGTCTCTTTTGGATTCGACCACTCCGACACCGGGGAGAGGTGCGCCCCGCAAAGGAGACTGGCCGATAGCCGGCTAGCCCTGGCTAAGCCGGTGGTTGCACACCTCTAGAGACTTGGAGAGGTAGTTTGTTGTGAAGAGGATCGGCCATACTCAATTATGAAAGGGACAAGTTAAAAAGGGGCCTCCTTGTTTTCACGACAGTAATCTTCAAGTGAGGGCTATAACTAATTAATTACTTGGGTACCTAGGTAGGTAGGGGAGAGAGAGAGAGACAGAGAGGGAGTCTGATCAGTTCTGAGCTAGCGTACCTACCTCGCAACGGGGGAAAAGAAAGTGCCTCCAAAGTGTGCACATTGCTAAACAACGGTCACGCCCGACTTGCAAGCGAACAATGGGAGTCTTGGCAAGCCTGGCAAGCCGATCAAGCCATGGGAATGTTTACAGTAAAAACGCTGTCGAAAACGCTGAATAACGCGCAGGTATGTATCATGTACGGTACGGTCGGACCTGGCGAGAGCGGGTCGGGGTAGTTGAGTGGAGAGAGGAGTTTGCTCCAGCAAGGCTAAAGTTAGAGTGTACTGTAATTACGTAGAAGGCAGGAATTTGGCCATTACGTACCTATTTGGTCCATCGTCATTGCCACTTTTTTTTCCCCTGTTCCGAGATATAATAAACAGGCGGGCTTGCCGTGTGTTGACCCAAGGAAGGTCAAAGATCAGAGAGAGAGAGAGAGAGAAAAGTCTTTTCATATCTCCGTTCTTTTTTTTCATGTTCTTTGGGTGGTTTCCATGATAATTCGATATCAAATTCTTCCAGCCAAAAGTCTTGACCCAACGGACAGTCAGCTCCAACCAACAATCTGGTTACGGGTTTACCCACCACCACCACAAAAAGAGAGAGAAAGAAAAAGTACTGCCCCCGATTCTGCAGCCAAAAAAAACCAACATCGTCGTCTGATTGCATCTCACCTCCATCCATACCAGGCGGCTCGCTGGTCAGCAGGTTGACTTTAGCTCCAAGCTGTCATTCCCTCCACACTGCGACGACGTGGCGCCCCTCTGCATGGGTGCCAAACGCTGCCCCCCGACAACCCCAAAAGGAATTGGAGGAGGGAAAAAAAAAGCCAGAGACTCAAGCTCCGCAATTCGGACAAGAATGATCCTAGAGCTCCCACTCATCCGCTGACTGAAGCAGGGTCCCCCGGCTCACTTGGCTCGGTCTAGTGGAGAGGGGAAGCCCTAGTACGGTGTGTTGTGTTGCATGGCTGGCTGGCTGACTGGCTGAGCAAGAGAAGAGAGAGCCAAAGACCGGAAGAGAGGAGGACTTTTTTTTTCTCCTTTAAAGGCTGCCTTGGTTGGGTGCCCGTCGCGTTTGCGGTGCGGTGCGGTTGCTGGCTGTGGGCCTTTTCTGTGTCTGCCGTCCCTCGAGGTCCAGCCCAGCTAAATTACCTACCTACCTTGCCTATCCTATTAGCAACCGTTGTTTCTGCTCTGACTGATCCGACACCCTTCCTCCCTCTCCCATCTTTCTTTTACATAAAAATTACACCGAACCCCTCTGCAGATTTCCCACCCCAACCTGTCATCGCCATTTCTCTTATCTATCTCAACCTTTGGACAAGCCGTCACGTCAAAAATATCCCAGGCCACACCACTGCCATTCCGGATCAAACCCCTGCCATCCAAGCAAATCAATTCATTCCTTATCTCTCGGATCTCAACCTAACCTTGCCGCCTATTGCCCGAGCGCCTGTCAATCGACCAACCACCGCCACGGGATTCGCGCTCTTGCTTGCTGCCGGGCCCTATCCCCTATCGCACCCAACGCAACGCGCCCCTAGCCTTCCTTGCCCGGCTTTCTTTGATTTGCCTGGCTCGTCCCGTCTCGTCTCGGTCTGATCTTGCGTCATCGGATCTTGTTTTGTCGTCTCTCGCGGCACCCGGTTGCCCAGCCGGGTTATCGTCTTCCGGCTGCCCCGGCGTCCGCCGCCCACCCACCTCCGGCAAACCATCATTTTGCCGCACCGGTACCAAATCTCCGCTTCCGTTCCGGATTTTTTTTCTAGTTCGGGAGGGAAAGGGCCAAGGCTCGGGGGAAGGAAAAAAGTGCTTGTCCACCAACGAAGCTCAACCGGAAAAGGAACTGCATCCTCCCATCTCTGGATGCCGGTCCATCAGCGATTAAGTGGCAGGTAACTGGCACTTGAAACTTTTTTTTTCAGTTTACTGCAACGTCATTCCTGCCGTCAAGTAGCCCATTGCGTTACGAGTCCCATCTGCCTGCCCGTCAAGATTTTCGCTACCTGGCAAATATCACACTGTGGCGTACAGGTATGGCAGACAAGATGTCCATAGACAGAAAGGATCCCGTTAAGGAGGACACTCCCGAAACGGTTGGTTCTAGCCCCGGGGCCGAGCACCAGACTCATCAGAGTAACAGTCATCCGGGCAGCAATGATCAGCAGGAGCCCCAAGAGACCCAGCAGCCCAAACGCAAGGGCGGTCGCAAGCCTGTGAGAAAGCAATCGGCCTTGATATTTGAGCTATACACAAAGCTTGCTTTCATGCTAACATAACTACAGATCTATGCAACCTCGGAGGAGAGGAAGCAGCGCAACCGCCAGGCCCAGGCTGCCTTCCGTGAGCGACGCACCGAGTACATCAAGCAGCTCGAGGAGGCCATCAAAATACATGAGCAGAACCTCCATCAGCTCCAAGCCGCCCATCGCAATGCTGCAGATGAGTGTCTCATGCTGCGGTACAAGAACTCGCTTCTTGAACGCATCTTGCTTGAAAAAGGTGAGGAGGCGCACTGGCACTTGGCTTTATAATCTGGCTTTTCTAAAACGAAGAGATTATTCCATGTAGGGATCGACGTGCAAGCCGAGCTGCGTGCCAAAACAGGAAGCCCAAATCTCGGCCCAGCACACATGCCTCAAAGCATGGTCCCGCCACCCCCGATATCGCGATCAATCTTGAACCGACACCATTCCCGCAGATCAAATTCGAGCATTGCCCCAAAGATGGAGCCCGGCCTTGGTGCCATGCACCAACCGTCGCCGGCAAGCCGTCAGGGTGCATCATCACATTCGGGATCTCCGACAAACACGAATCAAATGTTTGCTGCCTCGCCGGCTGGTTCTGCCTCTGATAACCACCTAGGGGCACCTCGTCCAGGCCTGCAGCCGGCTCCTCTAAAGGCGGCAGCCGCCACCCACAATCTTCCACCTGTCGGTCCCCAGAGGGGGATGCAACAGCAGATGCACCCCACATCTCAACGATCTCACGCAATGCGTGCGGCGGCGGCAGCTGGGGCCTCTTCATCTGCACCCTTTTATCCGTCCCCTGCATTTCAAAACCACATCGATCAACTTGGTAAGACAACCGCTGCTACAGCTCAAAACTGAATCTCCTTCATCGGAGCTGGGCACTCTCAAAAACTAACAATATACCTGAAACAGAGCAAGAGTACGATGCTGCCGACAACATAATGGAAGACTGCGGCACACCAGATCCACCGTCAGGCCCGGGCCCGTACCCTGGCGCTCGATATAGCATGGAGAGACAGCCTTTGAACCTGTCTAGTCCAGCGGCAACGGGTACGCCCATGGACAGCTCAATAGCGCCGTCGCCCGCAACCACAACCGGTGCTGCACACCCCACAGGAGCATATCCTTCCATGACACAGCTTCTCGACACAGGCATAGACTGGGATCCTTTCGGGCTTAGTGCTAGTATGGCATTCCCCAACAACAGCCAGTTTGCTTTCGATACTAGCAATATGAGGTAATTGCCGACTCTTGACAGACGACGGCTAGGCCACCTCCATCTTCTTGAACATACGTTATATAAAAACAAAAAGAACAACGCCACAGTCAATAGGGCCTCAGAACACCTGCCTTTTTTATCGATCTTCTGATTCTTCGGCTGACTATATATATATATTTCTTTTTCCATATGGGCGGGGCGTTTAAAAAAACAGAACATTGTGACGCTTTACGGAAATACCCAACACAGTGGATATGACGGCTTTACATTGCGTTTTATTTGGTATCATTGTCTAATGGGCCCCTTGATTTCTTTGTAACAATTCCTTTTAGCTTTTTGTCATCTCCTATCTGGTGTTTCGGCTGATGTTGTGGGATTGTGGCTATAGGGGCACGGGGAAAAAAGTTGTGATGTTTTCTCATTAGTTTCCAGTCCGAAAATAGTTTTTTTTTATTTTTTTTTATTTTACAATTGCTGTTTTCTGTTTATACATCTGATATTTGGGCTTTGCGAGCGGTTTCTTTGGTACTCTGCGACATGCTCTTTACTCAAGTCACTTCTCTGTTCTCTGCTTACTGTTTGTTTTTCCTCGAAGCTGATTTTACAGTGCATTTGAAGCGAGCTAGGCGAGGAGTTTGGGGGCAACGAGACAACCCAGGACACCACAGACACGAAGCAAACGAAAGAAGAACACGCCACTGACGACTGGCCTGGTGCTGCCATGACACCTGATGATGCAGTTTGCTAGCCGAGACATGATACCTGCAGGGCCTAATCGCAACCGTGTATTGGATATTGCAGCATCACGATGAGGTTTAGGTGAGCTCACTCACGTCCAGGTCCAAGGCCGACATCCGGCAGCCCGCAGCTCGTTTGGATAGCATCAATCTCTTCTGCTTCTGAACGGCCACCCCCTTCCGCGGCTAGTCTGCACTTGGCTATGAACTCGGGCGCTCGGTCTTGGGGTGACAAGAACAGACTGAGTCTAGACCGGCCTGAATTACGGTCAGGCCCTTGCGGGTCGTGATCTCGCAGTCCAGGCAGAGCCGCCAATGTTTCCTGTTCCTGCTTGACTTGGCCCTGGAATGGTAGTAATCATTTCCAACACGGGGTGCTTTACGAAAGGTAGAAATTACGTAAATAGGACTTGTGCGCAAGTCCCCTGCGACTCATGAAAAAGAAAAATCTTCCCTGGGCAAAAGATTACCGGCTGGCCCGGCCCAATCGCCTAGTTGGTTGGAGACATCTTGCTACGTATGATGGGTGTTTGTGCCGAGTTTGCATTTCGCTGGCTGCTGCTCGCCGGGGGGTGCGTGATGTGGTTCGTGCGACCCCTGCATTTTTTGGGACTGTCACTTTTAAAACCGGCCCTCCCCTGCGATCAGGCCACACCCCGGAAAACGCAGGGAAAACGCAGGCTTGAGCAAAACGCACCTGGCCTGCGTCACACTTGCGTTTTTGCTACGTTTTCACCACTCATAGAGTCGGGAACTGCGTCTTGGAAGAAGCTCTGAGCGCTGGCAAAAAAAGCCCCAACAAAAACCCGTGCCCAGGTACCTACCATTGGTGTTCTTAAGCCGAAGCTACCCTAGACAGCCGACGTGCAACACAGGGCTGCTCTTTCGAAGCCTTGTGTCCCTTATGTGGTGGTGTGTGTCTTTGACAACGCCCTCGCCCTAGTTCCCCAGTGTCCGGCTTTGTGATTACTTTTTCTCTTCGGGCGGCTCTCGTTCTTTCCGGTGTCGGCACTCACACATCAAACTTCGTATCATCAAAAAGCAGCGTGACGTCTGGTCGGGTTTCCATGAAACTTGGGAGCGCCACTACGACAGAGGTGCAATGTTCGTCAACAAGGCAATCGGTTTTGTGTAAGCCATCGCCATATCTGGCTTTGCTGGAGACCCGGACGGGGGGCCGTCGGTATCTGTTCCCCAGCCTCATACTATATACATCTCGAGTGGTGCCGAGCCCCAGCCCCAGACTACCCAGACCCCGGGCCGGCGCGCGCCACGCCACGCCACGCCACGCCAAAAGGCAATGTTTGTTGCTACTTTCAGTTTAATCAGTTTTTGGATCCTCTGGACTTGCTAAGCGTTTCTTCTGAGAGGTGAATTGAATGTTGAAACGATCTAGTCTAAGTTCTTAGGAGTATGGACAAGTTGTTTCCTTGTTATTGTCATCGGGCGGTCAGTATTTAAAGGTGTAAGTGTGTATCAATTTTGAGCATAATTAATTACACTCAGATTTTTTTTTTTCCTTTTTCCGAATTAGTGCCTCGGGCCAAAACCAGTTTAAATGGGCAGGCACAGAGTCTCTCTCTCTTACCCCTCCAAGCCCCTCCTGCCATCACGTGACCTGTATAGTGTTCTGGCAGGAGCCCCGATCAAAAGAGTGGGGCTGTTCTTGCCTTTTTGTGAGAAAGAATTTTGAAAATTCACAGCGAAGCAAGAGTGTGGCATTCGAGCTCAGACCAATCACAGGCTGCCGTGACAGGTGCGAATCCATCCTGAACCTTGGCCTGTGCCTGGTCACCTCTTTGTCTCCCTCCGGTCCTCCCAACTGGAGAGCGTTCGCAAACTCTGCCCCAAAGAATACAGCCTCAATTGACATGTCCTGTTGCTAGGCGTTGTCCCAACGAATTCCTCATCACCTGAGTGTCGCAATCACGAGAACGCCTTTCCCGAAAGGCGGATTAAACCCGGCGACAAGATGAGCGCAGTTGTGTCCAAGGTATGTGCATCAAAGCATCTAATCTACCCTGCTGTGCCCGTTCGGCCCCTCCTCGATTCACCTTTGCACCTCGTCGGCCATGCAAAAGAGGCA
>JARHUK010001239.1:1565-12111 GCA_031001725.1 Pseudopyricularia javanii | reverse complement strand
CCTCATCCTGGCCACCAGCTACGCGGTTCTTCCGCTCGCGCTCGCGGCATTCCCACAGAGGCAGAAGATCTCGGCGGACAAGCTCGAGGAGGAGTTTCACGGCCGGGGAGGGGACGGCGGCTTGGTCGTATTTACGAGGGGGTTGTAGAACGGGGCAGCTGGCGCGGTTGCCTTCTGGCTGTGATAACGAATGCCTTTTTCTTACAAACAACCGCATGCCATGCATCCTACTGTCATGTTTATAACAAGACTAACGCGGTTGTGAAAAATGACCCAGGCCACCTGCCGACATGCTATTGCCGCAATGCGCCCGGGGAGGCTTATGATAGAGAATCGGGCGGTGCCGGCTTTTTTCTACTCTATTGTTTTTATTGTTGCAATCAAGGGCCATAGGCTATGCCGGGCGTTTGCTGTTTCAACAAAATAGATCTAGGTTAAACGAAAGGGAAAGCTGTTTCAGTAGATGGGTTGGGACGGAAACACCTCAAAGTGTTCCTTACTCCATCTCCCGCCCCCTTCCGGATGGGCATGCAGAGTATCATCAATGCCTACCCAGGGGCCAGATCTCGAGGTTTCAGACACGATTTGCAGTGTACAGTATGCTGACTTTTTACCCCATCCATTTGTGCATATGTACCTAACTTGGCGGTTGTTCTAGTTTTCCACGTCAACGTCGAGAACGTATCTGGCTGGCTGGCTGGCTTTCCATGTTACTTGCCACAACGACAACTGCGGAGTAGACTGAATAATTACTGATTCGAGGAAGAGGGGGCGTCACAGAAAGGTACTAACGAGTTTGATAGATTGCCACACCCAATAGCTCCGCGTGCGGCGGCAGCACACCTGTCAGAACTGGCGTTGCAGGGGGCAAAGACATGGAGTCCACACCACACCATCACTCTCCTGGAGATGACAATGGCCGAATAGAAAGACCAAGATATTTATTTGCCTGATGGAGGAGCGGGGGATCGATTATATGGATGTTGCGGGGCCTCCATGCTCCGAGGGTTGATCATGATCATCTAATATTAGTTCTAGGCCGGGACGAGTCGAGTCTGTTTTGAGGCTGTCTGTCTGCCTGTGTTTGTGCTTTTCTATTTCCCCGTTTTGCCTTATTTCAGAACCTATTAATCCGAACACAACACAAAGAGATGGGGCGGTGGTATCAGAGGTTGGACAGCTGCAGCACTGCAGTTGTAGGCTGAGTGTTGGGTGGCTATGCTTTGTTATACTGGTCTTGTCGAGCCTTTGTAGAAACAAACCATTGCAACACCACATCTCGATCGAGCAGGACGGCGCAAGGCGTTTGCAGCTTGTGAACATATTTCCCAAGAAGCAATGGCGTCCCGCAACATACCATTTGGCCCAAAAAAAAATGCAAAGAGACTTTGCTCAGGAGAAGAGAAAGATTTTGTGTGTGGATATAATTTTTCTTTTTCTATATGTTCTGGCGGTCGCATATATGTGCATATTTATTTCGAAATCCATACAGAGAGGTGCATACTTCCTCCACCCATGCAAAGAGACATGCTCGGCATCAGGTCTCGAAGCGCCCAGATAAAAAACGACGCCAAGTCTTCAAGGAAGTGTGGGTTTTTTTTCTTTTTCTTTTCCCTCCCCCTCCCACGCCGAAAATCTTTCCTGCAGGCAATCGATGCAGTAAAATACTTTGCAGTAGAGATGGCGAGTAGGGCCAATCACACCTGTGACAATCGAGCGTGCTTGTGCTTGAGGCTTGGGACTCCATTCTGGAAGCGAACAAACGTGCGTTGGTCTAGTGATTCTGTTTAACAGTGGTGCCCTATCAGGCGGTGTTCATTGTCAGTGGTAACCACGTCTCCACCTCGCCGGCTTCTTCACTGCCGATCGCTTGCTAGTGTGAAAAATAAAGATGAATGGGTGACTTCGTAGACCCCGAAGAGAGTAGAACAAAACAAGACGATTCTTCCTGGGGATGGCCGTTGTATGGGAAGATGTCATTCCAGACAAAAATGGAGCAGTGTCTTGCGTTTCCATGTCTGCAAAAGCGTATCGCCATTGTCCGTGGGCACAAAAGTGAAGCAGCAGCGACGGTCGGGGGTCGGGGCACCGTCGGGGGCAGGTGGTCAAGGGCCAGGGCCAGGGTCGGATCAGTGTCAGGGTCAGGGTCAATCTGAGGGTCAGCCCGGGTAAGGGGACAGGGGGTGTGATGTGGGTCTCCTGCAAAGAAAGAGAGCTCGATGAGCATGCTGGGGGGTCGTTCTTTCCCGTGGTGACGTTCCATCAAAGCCGTCAAAATGTCTGAACTAGGTGCGTCCTGTGCTCTTTTTTTGTGGCAACTCGAATTGCCTGTGGATAATGATGATGATAATGATGATGTTATTATAGATTTTTTTTTATCCCAACAGTTTTGTTATAATAGTCAAAGTATTGGATCTTGTCTTGTTAGCATTTGAAGTGTACCGTGCGCTGGGCCCCGTTGGGTCACTGTCTCCGGCGGGGGATCACCTAACAGATTTGGTACAACTATTCAAAGTTACCTAGGTACTTAGATATGCTGTAATTATCTACCAAGGTACTGTACGTATTTGTATTTGCCTTACCTCCTCTCTACTGGTTTACTGGTTAATTAATACAGGAATCGGCCAAACACAAGGTGGTAGGTATCTTAGACATGGGAGTAAGGCGGGCAGGTAAAAATGGCACGATTCACGTACAAGCTACTCATCATCAGGCATCTTGAGACCCAATACGTGCAGTTAATTCAACCAGACAGATAATAATTATCTACACTACACTACACTAACCCACCACACCACACCATACCACACTACACTACAGTACGCCGACCTGCCCCGGAACTCGCACTGTCCTTGTTTTGCCAAACGCTCCTATTTCGTGCTTTCGTGCCCAGCAGTCGCGGGGGCAACAGAAAGAAGCGGTCACAGCCAGCTGCGCTACCAGGCCTGCTGACAGTGTAGTCAATGCTGCAAAAAAAAACCCCAACTTACTGTACTGTACCTTACCTTACCTTGGCCAAAGGTGCCTGAGGTGCCCATCTAGCGATGAATGA
Organism: Pseudopyricularia javanii; assembly: GCA_031001725.1. NCBI lineage: Eukaryota > Fungi > Ascomycota > Sordariomycetes > Magnaporthales > Pyriculariaceae > Pseudopyricularia > Pseudopyricularia javanii. The sequence goes on along the minus strand of JARHUK010001239.1, from coordinate 9,059 downwards.
GATGGGGCTGCAAAAACATGTTCGTTGCACTACTCATGAGGGGGATATCCGATTGATTGAGGGCGGCCCTGTGGGTTTGTTTTGCCTGACTCTACGGCAATTCACACCGACGGGTGGCAAAGTTTTGTGTTGGAGGATGGGCACATGGGGTTTTGAGGTCACATCCATCCAGGGCACGTTCATGTCCATCCTTTTTTTTCAAATTCGTGAATAATTCTAGCAGCAACCTGTCAATATAGTTGAGGTGCGTTCGGGAGGCTAAAAAAAGAAAAAGAAAAAGAAAAAAAAAACCACATCGAGGCTGGTGTCGTAGGGACGCCGGGGGGAATCATCTCGAAGTGGCTGTGGCCGGTGCACCCCAAAGCTCACCATGGATGTTTGCAGTGCAGTGCAGTTCAGTTCAAAATCTAATCCCATCCGAACCAAGTGTTTTTTTTTCTGTAGGATTAGCAAATCGACAATCGACGGCTGAGGAGGCTTTTATCTTTTCTCTCTCTCCCTCACTCGTACTCTCTCTTTTTTTCTTGGTCTTTGGTCTACCATGTTTGGCACAAGCAGCACGCCCTGCTGCTTCCAACGCCCCAAAATTTCACCACTAGAAGAACTAACTGCCTCACACCTCGCCGTGACCAGTTGATTCTGCTGCCACAACCTAAAAAAACCTTTGTTCTGCCGTGGTTTATTTTAAATATGCAAAAAGAGAGAAACCCAACGCCAAATTGGGATTGATTATTTCACAAGCTGCTGCCCCCCTCAAACCCTCGTAACTTCCTGTGCTCCTTCCTCTGATAACCGATACACCAAAACGCTACGCTCCCTCTACTCGGCCGTCCGTCCTCTTTGTCGCTCTATTTTTTCCACCCCGTCTCCAGCTTTTGCCAGTGGTGGCTCCGCAGTCCCACCAGAGACCCCCAAGCGACCACAGCGAAACCCAGCAAGGCAGCGCCTCTAAACTCACCACTTCACTGCTCCTCACATCCCGAAAGTCTTCCCCCCAAAAAAACCCGCAACCAACCTCAACCGCCTCTCGTACATACACGCCGCTGCCCCCATTGCGTCTCGCTGCCACGGTTGCATCGCAATCGACTGCATATAGGGCCGACGCTGGCTGCAGAAGTATGTCGACTCCTACAACCGCGACTGCGACCCACCCTCAAAGCCACTACCACTACGGCGCTCCCTTCTCCCACCCGCATCAACATCAACAATACCACTCCAGCCCGACTGGCCCGTATATCCTGCCCGCCCCGGCCGCGACGACACGCCTGCCGCCCATCAAGAACCTGCACGCCTCGAAACCAGCCAACGCCCACACGAGCCCGCATGAGCCGCCGCCCGTGACGCTCTCGCCAGTAACCCCGGCCGCTCTCTCTACACCTCGCTCCGACTACACCTCGACAGTGATGCCCTCGACAACAGCCACCGCTACAATAACAAGACCTCAAGAAATGGACTCGGTCGGTCCACGAAAAAGACGGCGCTCAAAAGGCCCCGACTGGGACAACTTTTATAAGAATGGTCTGCCGCGGGAAGTCATTGTCATTGATGACGACTCAGAGCCTGAGGTGCTGTCACAATCCACCGCACCCGCGTCTTCACACCCCATTGCCAACGGCCTCGGCGCTTGTGCGAATGGCAATGGCAATGCCCACAACGCTTACACGAATGGTGCACCCTCCAATTCCACCGCCCAGCATGCCGCCAAGAGGAGGCGGCGAGACGGCGAGCCATCCGCCCACTACGATCCCGTCCACAATCGAGTTGTGGGCTCTCACACAAACACACCTGTGTCTACGATATCAAGCGACCGTACCACCTCGGCCATCGCCACAACAGCCCCCACCTCTCTCGGCTCCAGCTCCTCTAACGGGCACTACGAGGAGGCAAACGCTGGCCAGAAGCGAAAGAGGATAACGCGCCAGCAGACGGGGCAGGCCAAGAGGAGAGAAGCCGCTTTATACGGCGATGCCGCCTACACCAGCTACCAGCCTCCCGCGAAGCCCATAAAAAAGGCGCCCGAAGTCAGCGTCAGGGTCGTCCACGATGTCAGTTTATCACCCTGCCATCAACCTTGGATCTCGACTTGGAGATGAGATTATTAACTTTTTCCAAACCGCAGCCCAACGCCAAGAACCTCAAAGTTGACGACGAAGACGGACATTACATTGTTGTACCTGACGCCGAACTCACGGGAGACTGTAAGAGCCATTGGAAAATTGACCCGCATACCCCTGGATATCCGTTTCGCCGACTGACGATTTTTTTTGGGGCCTTTCTACAGATCAAATGATCAAGCTGCTCGGCCAGGGAACGTTCGGCAAGGTCGTTCAAGCCAGGGACCGCAGGAGAAATGAACTGGTGGCCATCAAGATCATCCGATCGGTCCAGAAGTACCGAGATGCCTCAAGAATAGAGCTGCGGGTGTTGCAGACACTCAAGCTGAACGACCAAGAAAACCGGAACCGTTGTATCCATCTACGGGACACGTTCGACTTCCGTGGCCACATCTGCATAGTCATGGACCTGCTAGGTCAAAGTGTCTTTGACTTTCTCAAGAGCAACCAGTTCACACCATTTCCCAACAGTCAGATCCAGAGTTTTGCTCGACAGCTCTTCACGAGCGTCGCCTGTAGGTTATAACCTTACTCGTTTGCCGTCCCGAGCGCGCAAAGCTTCTGACATTTACTGATGAATCCAATATAGTCCTCCACGATCTCAACCTTATACACACAGATCTGAAGCCCGAAAACATTCTCTTGGCCGATGCCACTTACCAGACATTCACTTACAACCGCAAAATCCCCAGCTCATCAACAACAGTTGGCAGGACTGCAACCCAGCGTAAAGTCCTTCTTGACACCGAGATACGGTTAATCGACTTTGGGTCTGCAACATTTCAGGACGAGTACCACTCATCTGTCGTGTCAACAAGACACTACAGAGCCCCTGAAATCATCCTCGGCCTCGGCTGGTCGTTTCCTTGCGATATCTGGAGTATTGGCTGTATTCTTGTCGAGTTCTTCACAGGTGACGCGCTGTTCCAGACGCACGATAACCTCGAGCACCTGGCCATGATGGAGGCCGTCGTGGATCGCAAAATCGACACGCCTTTGGTGCAGCAGGTTCACAGAAACACTAGGAGTGGGCCGAACCCGGCTACCAAGTAGGTCCCAGCAAGCTGAACCTGTGTGATTTTTCCTTGGATAATGAAATGCTAACATCCGACAGGTACTTCAAACGATCCCGTCTCGACTTCCCCTCGGTCGAGACGCAACGAGCCTCAAGAAAATACGTCAAGGCTATGAAGAAGCTTCCTGTATGCTCGCCTCTAGTCCTGCCAACCCTGTCGCGAGTTCTATACTGACACCATTTGCAGGATATCATTCCCTCCCAGAATGCCTTCATGAAGCAATTCCTCGATCTTCTGACAAAGATCTTTGTGTACGACCCTACCCGTCGAATCACGGCCAAGGAGGCTCTGCAACACCCCTGGTTCAGGGAAATCGCACACCCGGACGACGGCTCAGAAGCGGCCCGGATCCGAGCCGAGAGAATGAGCAAAAACGAGCTCCACGCTCGTCAAACCGAAGGACAAGACTGAAAGTCTGGCTATTCGTGGCTACAAAATATCGCTAGGACGAGCTGGTGCAACCTTATCAAGCACCGTGGATGTAATTGCTGCACAACCTCTGCTGGCTTTTTGACATTGTGTACAGTGGGCCAGCATATTCAAATCTTCTCGATCTCTTGCGTCAGGCCCTGATCGTCTTCTGTGCACCCCTTGGTGTGGGGACAAAGTCGGTGGGCCTTTCGAGGCTTCCAACGGCCATTCTCTTCAAGCGGGCCTGATGCATTACAAACGACGGGGTCCTTTGGGTTCTGGGTTCTCTTATTTCTGGGCCTTTCTTATCTATTTTTCTTATTGGGAAACACAGTCTTGTTAACTAGGAGTAAAGGTATATGGGGTGAGAATTTGGGTCACTTGTCAGCGACCGTCAGCGATGCACCGGGGCTCCATCGAACCCGGGGTTTTCTTTAGCTTATTAGACCAGCATGGTCAGTCATGTCGATACGATGGTCATCGTTCAATCAGCGAAGGCATATATTACTTCTTCACAACCCCAAACCAGCATTCTCTACACGTCAAGAATCTATACGAGATCTCGCCAGCGGACCTGACCCAAACCATCTGACAAGGTCGAACGCGGGACTGTGAGTAGAGATCTCGCGCTTCGGCCATTTTCCATGTGTTTGCAGCGGCTGTTTACAGTTTCTTGTTACCAAAGACGAGAAGATGACAGGGTAAACTTGACTCTACCACAGTCTCTGGGCGCCCAAGAAACACGGTCTGGTTGGACGAACTCCTGTCGGGCAAGCTCCAGTCTTAGCTTTTGCTGATACAAAGTCTCGAAAATGGTCAGTAAAATGAACTTCATCACAATGGCTTTGTCAGACAAAGACTGACAAACAAAGAATAAAAAAGGTTACTTAGAGAAGAGCCGTCGGCAGTGAGTCCCGGGAGGATCTTTGTCACGATGGCTAAGATCCAGACTCAAAGGAGACAAAGCAACCCCCTCCATTTGCAGAGGTCCTTAAATGGCAAAAGTCCCTCGCCCGAGGCCTATGATGCTGGTGCAGTACGGTTCTCCTTTTTGTAATTAACAACGCTCGCCAAACAACATTCATTCAACCTAGAAACCAACAGGACTACTAGCCCTACAAGACTGACACCGAGAGTGAAAGATGTCGGTCCATGAATCTTACACGTCTACGTTGAAGGAGAAGGATATTGCCATCTTCACCAAGCTACTTGTGCTCCCGCCTCGACACACGCACGAAGATGGACGGCCGTCGTCCAGGTGGCTGAGGAAGCAGGAGTTCAAGATCGAGAAGGGATTTGAGGGCGAGGGTGGCCGCTGGTATCGGCTCTCGAAGCGGCTGCGGCGAGACCTGTCAACCATCAACCAGGTCCGGGTTATCCTGGCCTCGGCTACGGGCTTCCAAAAGAACAAAGTTGTGCCTCCGCGTGTTGATGTCTGCTGGGTCCACCGGCGCCTCTCGCCCTTCGTTGTCAAGGAGATCTTTAAACTGATGACCGAGGAGGTCACGTTCAAGACGGACAGGATTCGTAATTACACCGGCGGGTTGCGTACGGCCGAGATGGACGAGTTTGTGGACCGCATGTCGGGTGTCAACAGCCTCTGGCTGACTGAGGACGCGTTCGACGACATCTTCTGCAACCAACAGGAGAGCGATGGAGGCCACAACGCGTTCCCCCAGACCAAGCGGTTCCCGCCGCTACTCAACGCCATTCCACGAAGGGTCCGAGATGAGAACGGGACCAAGGATCGCAGTAGGCCCAAGGCCCGGCGTAGCTGCGAGGCGTGCGTGCTCGCGTTTGTCGGAGCTCGAGAAGACATCCTCGCGGACCTGCGGGCCAATATGCGCGCACGTACGGCCACACGCGGCTGCACACCGAGGCTGCTGCCTTTTGTCGAGGCGTGGATCGACCACCTCGGAGAGAAGCGCGCGAGGAAGCTGCGCAACGAGAACCAAGACCTGGCGATCTTGCTCGAGGCTGCCCGGAATGAGGCGAGGTGCTTGCGGCTATAGAAGGAGGCACGCATGTCGAGACTCTCGACCGGCCAGCGGACGACTGGCGGGAGGGGTATACGGATGACCACTGACGACGAGGGCGAAGATGGGCGGTCGACATTGCGGACGGCTGAGACGATGGAGTCGGGCATCCTGCTGTCTCGGGTCCGACCGCATCAGCGGAGGAACAGCCACGAGACCGAGAGCACGGCGTCGACGTCCCGCCAGAATCGAGAGCCTAGGAAAAATCTTTTGCACGATGAAGCTGGGAGTCAGCGCCGGCAGCATGGGGGCGACCAGAGCGGTAGCCGTCAGTCGTTGCAAACATCATCAAGGCCGCACCGGAACCGGGAGTACAGGAACGACCTTTTGGACGATGAAGCCAGGGGCAAGCGCTGGCAGCAGGCGGAAGCAGACGATGATGATGGCTTTGTGCAATCGATTCCTCTTGCGTCACATCCCACAGTGGGCGGGTATGCAGCAGAGCAAGAGCAAGAGCAAAGCCACTATTTTCACGGCCAAGACACTCAATTTGAAACCCTAAATGGGGTTGCCTACCAGGGCTCCTACCAGGATGGCGACAACTCTGCACCAACATCCTACGGCACACAAAGTTGGGAAAACTTTAGCGACGAAAGCGACGATGATGACTATGACGGGCAGTATACCCAGCTTGGAGTGGGCAACGGAACTCCGAACTTTAGAAGTGGGCGACGTTCGACCTTGCGACCTCCTGCTCCGGCCGGGAACCAAACTCCTACCGAGGCGGATTCTGGTTACCCAGCCTCTCCTCCCTCCAACAGGGGCGCTTCGACAATCCACCTACAGAAGGATACGGATAATGACGACGACGAAGATGAAGGTGACGAATACGTTGGTCCGCGCTCGCACTGGCGCAAGCCCAACGAGGGCGAGGAGGAGGAGGCCGCGGCCGACGAGGGGATCGAGCACGACGAAACGTGGGACGTCGAGACCAGGCTGCGGGAGTGGAGCTCCCGGGGCCAGCTTCGCCCACAGACCAGCCCGTCGTCCAAGGGCAACAAGCAAATTTCCCCGGGGCCTCGGGGCCCCAGACCTACTAACTCGGCCCGCCACAATGCGGTGTACAAACACACGCCCTTCTCGACCATGACGAACCTTAGCGCTGTCGTGGGGCCTTTGAACCCCAGCTCGATTGGTGCTGCTGGCGGTGGTCAACCGCACGACGACGACGCGTACGAGTCGGACACATACACGTCTGTCTCTGTCAACACATGGGTTGGCAGAGACGGCGATGGAGTAGCGCCAGCGGACGTGCCGCCCGTGCCTAGGATCCCGTCCATGTACCGAGATGACGGGGCGGCGCAGGGGAACAGCGGCAGCAGCAATGAGGAGCAGCACATGAGCTTCTACCAGCTCAACGGCGCGTCTTCGGTTTACTCGCGGGGCGTCGGCGACGACGATGACGACGATGCGGTCTCGGTGGCGTCCTCTTTGACGGTGTACACGGGCGTCAACACTCGTACAAGGCGCGAGTCGCCAGTCACCTTTCGCAACCCCTTAACGACAGAGGGCCAGTCCGGCGGCAGGAGCCGGGCGATGTCCATCGTTTCCGAGGTCTCGGTTAGGACTCGGGCGCCGCCGAGGATAAATGGCCGTTCTGGCGGGCGCTGAGGTGATAGTCGGCCAAGGTGAGTCTTTTCTTTGTTGATTGCTTGGATAACTACGAGAGGACGGACGGTAGGGTGAGGCAGATAGGGAGTGAGGGGTTACTTTTGTACTTGTACATAGTCATCTATCTGCCCCCATCATCTAGATCTTGCTTTAGTTTCATCTCACGAGTAAGTATGGTGGTGAATATGTAGTCAATGTCGGCACAACTTCCCGTGTTACATGTCAAAATGGATGCACCTTGAAGAC
>JARHUK010001231.1:7708-26435 GCA_031001725.1 Pseudopyricularia javanii | reverse complement strand
CACCCCCTGGGACCTCTTGACGATGTCTGCGATGAGCGACTCCAAATCCCGTTCGGAGAACTGGTCTCCGACCCACCGAGGATGCTCGACAAGCCTGCTGCGGGTATAGACCGTAATAATGCCTTCACGAGTAAGGTCATGGATATAGATCTTGCGGCTGGTATCCGCGCCCAGAAAGTCTTCAAAAACGTTCCAGGGTCGACTGGACAGACAGCATTTGAAATTCGGGGTTTCAAAAAGCTCCTTGAGGGCCTTGCACAACTCAAAGTGGTCTCCGGCGTATTCGTCGACGCCGTTGACGAAGAAGCAGCAGGCGACGCGCGCGCCAGAGCTGCGCCCAATCTTCTGCAGCGTCTCTACGAGTTCTTCTATAGACCAGTCTCGAGTGTCGAATGTACCAGGCTCCGTCCTCGACCACCTATCCGGGCTCATCTCGGGGATCAGCTCCGGATAGGCCTTGAAGATCTGGTAGAGTAGGGAGCGGAGGAGTCCCTGCTGCGACTTTTGGATCTCGGTGCCAGCTGTCCAGAAGTAGTGGGCTGCGACCACCAGGTTCCGCTCCCCTGCCCAGCCCATGAGTGATGTACGTGTATCGTCGTGGTCGGCAATATATTTCATCAGAGTGGAACTGCCAGACCCTGCGTAGCCAGAAACCCAGAAGGTGCCGCTCTGGTTTCTCGGCCAGCTGAGCAGTAGGGACTGCCAGCTACCATCGCTGTTCTGTGGTGGCTGACCTGAAGGATGTAGAATCCATTTAAAGGTCTTCTCGTGGGCCACAGAGATGTCTTCGTGTCGGAGGTCACGGCACCAAAAGTTCAGGCTCTTGAGGTAACCTTGTTCTCTTGCGATGATGGCAAGATCCCGCCCGGCCACATTCAACGCTGAAACACCGTTCACCAGTATATCGATATCTCCTGGCAATAAGGTCATGCTGTCCTCCTTATCGGTTTCGAGTTGATCTAGTAGATGGGTGACTGTGTGATCTTGGTGGGGATTTCGCGGCCTCTTCTTCTCCAGTCGATCTTTATCAGAGACTCTCACAAGAGAATTCTTGAGCGATAGCAGCCGCGATGAGATGTACTGGAGTCTTTTGGTCTGCTCCGCTTGCAGCTTAGAGCATTCATCCCTCATTGCTCCCATAGCATATGACATGTAAGCCTATTGCTAGCTACATATTGGTAATATTAGCGGGCTTTTGTTCCAACGCGGCAAGGCCATTTCGCTAGAATCAACCAAGGGATATTATGATATTTACCTGAGCACAGGGAAGAAATGGAGGACGATGCCTCGCTCCTGACGACGAATCCTCCCTTCCAACGCCTCGACTTTTGTCTTGCCCAGAACCATCTTCATCGCTGCTAAGAAGGAGCTCCGCAACGGAGACCGCGGACCCTCGGGCTGTATCGGCTACATCGGAACCGGCAGATATCAGTTTGCCTGTGAATTCGATAAATTGCACCGCGGCGCAGGCAACTGAGAGAACCGCTAGTGCCTCCATAATGGCGCAAAAGGAATGGTGTTTGGAGGCTAGGGTGGACTTGGTCGGAGCTCTCGATGCGGAGAGGGGAGGTATTGAGCAACATGTTTACCCAAGGTACTTATGGGTGTTGTCAGGCTCACCAAGGTACCTAGTGCCCATCCTGCCAGCCTACCTGCCAGCAATAAAGAAGTCAAGCCTCCACTGATTGCTACAGCCTTTTTAGCCAAGAAACCGCCCGTACTACCCCACCTCGTCAACAAGCTGGACTGCAAGAGGAGAGAATGGTGTGTTACTGGGAGTCTGCCTGCCCTATTGGGTCATGCGGGCGGTATTGGGCAGCGACTGCAACACAGCCACCGATACACCGAGGGTGGCAAGAGCAAGACTTGCACTGGCCCAGAAAGATGAACGCAAAATAACGGTGGCTTAGACGGTCTGCCTGCAGGACGTATGCATGGAATTATCGAGCATTGGGGCGTGAACCAGAAAGAATATTTCTTTGAGGCCGCAAACCCGGGCCTGGGAGGGCTGTGCATCTTGTATAAAGCCTGGCAGTGCGTCAAGTGTAAATATCTTTGTTGGACAGATGATAAGAATCCCGGCAATGAGCAGCTGGGAATGAAAGCGTCTCGCAGATAATCAGAAAGAAATATATCAAACATAAGACCTTCTCACCCAAATGGAACAGCCTATGCCCTCCTTTACCTGAGTCCAACTCGGCATGGACGAACCCACAGACTTCATTGCCCGTTTCCCCCAGCCCGAGTCTGCCGTACTTGCGAGGACATGATCATGTCCCCCTCCGACATTTTGCTCCTAGACCGACCCTCACATGCCTACGTCAACAACTCTCTCGCCCAACTACACTCATCATATACCTAGAAAAATTCACCTTGTGTTCTCGATGTTGAACTGGCAGAAGTGGGTAATGTCTGAGATGACATATGGGTGTGGGCGCAGACGAGCTACCGGAGGGCATTCGTGTCGGTGTCTGAGGAGGACCTCCAGAAGTGGGTGCCCAATCGCGATGCTGGCAGTCGTGCAAGGAACCTATAGGCTGTACGCCATCTGCGCGGCCCTCTGCCGTCCCCAACGCGGCTGCCGCCGCCCACGTCAGTGTTCCGAGCGTAAAAGCTTGCAAGGTGATGGCGAAGCCGTCCAGAATGGCCGTGCAAGTTACACCGTCAATGACCTTTTTAGAATTTTGTACAGACTCTTGCCATGTGGGCGTTGTGCGATATAGCTTCAGGTCTGAGGACTGAGTGACGGGTAGCTGGTGATGATGGTAACGGAGAACGGCAAGTGGCTTTTATATGGCAAAACCATCACCAGAACAGCCATATATATCCCCTGAAATACACCATGACCCGCCTCGTTACCATTCACGGAATCCATGCCGGCATTGCTGTTCCTCCACCACTATTTATCGGCGCCGTAAGGGTCCTTCTGCCACTCGCGTATCCATGAGCCGGTTTCTGCCTGCCCGAGCGTAGCCTTGGTGGGGGCGGCAGAGACTCAAGAGGATGTATCTCAATCTCAGGTGGAGGAACTGGTGGTCTGAGATGAGGTCCATGGCCCGCAGGGCCGAGCCCACCAGGGTTGATCCTACCGAATGCCAGAGGACGGTAACTAGGTGGCGGTGGGGGCATGAGACCTTGCGGTATTACCTGCCTGCCAAACAGCCCTGTTTTCCCAGTCATAGGCGCCGGCGCCATTGACTGGGCTCTCGCACTGCCGCGGCCATTTCCAAACAGGCCCATAACCCTGTCGAGCTCCCCCATCCACCAAAGACCCACGACCATCACAAGAGCCGTAACCGGAAGGGCGACCGCCCAGTACAGCCACTGGCCTGTTTCCATGTCACGTATGTCTGCCGTGTTCATCCCGAAGATGGATGCTACCGCCGAAAGAGGCAGGAAGACCACAGTGACGATGGTGAATGCGTACAGGGCTAGCTCTTGGTGGTCTTTGGCTAGGTCGATGCTGGAGTTGATCTAAGCGCAACCCCAAGAAGAATTCGTCTTTTAGCATAATACTTCAAAGGCCGGAACAAGTGTTGCCATACTGAGCCAGGACGGCAGTGACAACCAAAGAGATGAAACGAAAAGGATACATACCGTTTGTTCCAGTCCTCCAACATATCTTATCAGACCGGCATACTGTTGTATATCACGAGATGATATCCCTTTGCCACTCTTGAGAAACCACCGCTTCAGCCCGTCCTTCCATTCGAGCGGAGCCTTTTGCCCTTCAAATCTGTCCTCGACACTCAAAAACTCTATACAGAAGTCTTCAAAATTTTCGGCGACGTGCCTGCCTTTATATGTTTGCAATACAGCTCGATGCCTGGTGTGCGAATTAGTGGAGTATTTGTTCTTGTCGGTGTACCCCGACTGCGGGTGCTTGATCTGGCCCACGTCTCTTTCCAGCCCGCCATCCTTGGACCTTTGAGACGTGTACTGAAGACCCTGGATGACCTTTGACTGTGCGTCCACAACGCCGGAAACTATTGCAAGTTCCTGCTTCAAAAGGCTGGCCTTTTGTTGAAGCCGGCGATCGGATGGCTTGCTGGAGATCTCCAAATCCTACCGGCGATCAAAATCAGTAAATGAGCCGAGCCGAAGCTTTTTGTGGAATCTGTAGAAAGACGTTATCCCCGGCTCGGCACCTGCACACATACCAGCTTTTGAATAGACTCAAAGTACATTCGTCTGATATCGACTTGGCCGTTCCCCGTGTTGTTCAACAGCGCCAAGTTGACAACAGCAGCAAGGTCGGCAGGAACCACGACAGCCTTTTCAAGAAGGCTACTGGTTTTAGGTAGTCGATTGACTACCTCCAGGATTCCACTGCGGATGAGCTTGAAGGCAGCGAAAAGGTGTGATATCCCACTCTGTGCATCAGTGTCAAAGTGGACGAGGCTCATGACGACATGTAGCCAAGACTGAGGCAGCTGTTTCGGTATGTATATGCCGTCTAACCCGCTTGAGTTGGGCTTGAAGTTGGACACCATGTCAGCAAACGCCTGAATAGGCTGTGTGAGTTGTCTGAAGCTCTGACGGAGGGATGGTCTGCATTCAGAATTGTCGTTATATGCCTGTAAGCTTTTGTCAGTTTATCTTCAAAAGGCAAATTCAAAAGTTTTGTCTGCGGGACTCACTTTGAAGAGGCGATGAATAGCCCCCCAGAATTTTCCCACAGTGGGTGCATCGACTTTTATAGGCAAGTAAAAACGATGAATGATTTCTGCGGCGTTGAAGATGTCAATGCACTCGGCATGAAGTTCAGTAGCATTCCAGCTACTGGCACCTGTCGGCGTGGCACGCTCGTTCAAAAAGCCCAGCACCGTTTGATACGTGGCCTGCTCACACGCCTCGTACGCTCTGATGTCGGCAAACCTGGTCTGCCCCGAGAGGTGTGTATCAATGGCTTGAAGCTGGAAATATACATTCTCGTCAAGGCCATGGCTGTCAGGGTTCAACGATCCGAGCTTCGTAGGATCGAGGGCTAGGAAGACATGGAAATCCACGCTTGGAGCAGCCTCTATATCACTGGGTGATTTCCCCGTCTTTGGCTCCCGAGACGGCCTCGGGTCTTGTGGTCTCAGAATTCCGCGGAGTGGTGGTTGTGGGGGATTGCTTAGTGTCCCAGTTTGCTCTCAGTATTCTGTACATCATATACTCTTGGCCAAGGCGTGCATACCATGTTTTCATGCGAAGTGTTATTTGTGTCCGTGAGGATGCTGCCAAGGACACCAAAATAGGCCAGTTGGAGACAGATATGTGCTGATGTTGGTGGAAGAACTGTAAGGTCCTTGGCCAAAAGCTACGAAAATGGGACAAAAATGACTTTGCACGGCACATTAGTACAGCCTGAGGATATCTTCTAGGAGAACAGATAGAGTATGTAAGACTTACAGCCCAGGTCTGACAGTCATGTAGAGGGAGTGACCAGGTAGAGTCTCCAAATACCACAAGAATAACGGATATCGACTTGTTTGGCTGCCTAAGAGGCTCACTGATGAGATTTATGGATTTGCCTTGTAACTCTTCCAGCGTCATCTCTCCACAAGTAATAAGGAGCGCTATGGAACGACAAACATCGAAATTCCTTAGCGACCATAATACGGAAAGGGTTTGCTTCGCGTTGTGACACGCCTGAGACTTACAATCATCGACAACAATGGACCACAGCTGGCAAATATGAAGACAAGAATCTGGCTGCGCAAGCTCCGTCTGACAGATGGCTTGCTGCATGTCGCGGTCTCGACTGATCTGGCTGTGGTAAGCCTGCAGCAAGGTTTGGCTGGGATACAAAGTGGGATTTGGCGACGACCCAAGCCCTGCGTACTTTTGGTACGAGATATAGGGCATGCAAAGCCACGTAACGACCCGGGTCCTCGGAGGCAGGTCCCCAAAACGGTCCTCTTGAGAAAGCGCCAGTTGATGGTATCCAGGCTCCATGGAGCGGACACGCTTTCCATTTGAGGCATGTTTGACTCCGCTGTAGCTTTGCCTGACCTCCTGAAGGAGCGTCAACAGCTTATGCCTGTCGCTAGAGCGTGTAAACGGCAACAGAGAGGCGTGTCTCTGGGAAAGGCCCCCCAGAGTCTGGTCAGACCGAAGAAACGATGTCAAAAGAGTAGCGAGCGGGCTGCACAAACCTGAAGCTCCTCAAAATCCAAGACCTCTTGTCGAAGGTGCCTAGACGTAGTCAGTGTCTGTGAGCATATTTCGCCTATAGGAAACAGGTCGTCCTGTCAAGGATATGACCTACAGCCAACGAAACAACGGTTGCCGTTGCTTCTTTGTATCATGGAAAGTGGTTAGTTTGATACGGTGAGGGCCTTGGAGTAGGTCGGTTCCAATATACTTGGAATCGTAGACTTCAATGGCCGGGCTTTCCATTGCATCCGCCAGGACTTCTGTGCTCGAAAAATCTCGCGCTTGCTGCGTCACAGAACTCGTATCGTCGCCGCGTAGACTAAAGCGACCTGGGTGAGAGTTCCAAGGTGCATTCTCAAATGCCGGGCTGGCGAACAACCCGCGATAGTCGTCGTCGAACCCGAGACTGGAGGAGTCACTAGCCGAGTTGCTAGACGAATCGCTGGAAGAGTCCTCTTCTGACGAAGAATCGGAGCTCGAAAGGTAGTTACGTCTGCCACGATGCATACCATGGTATTTGCGAGTCGATGGCACGCTGATGCACCGAACCCTGCTCCTACTTCGGGAGCGGACGATGCTATCCTTGGCCCCCGATGAAGATGCGTCAGCGACGATGTCGGGGGTATCTGGAGAGACAGAAGCCGTCCTGTCTCTCTCCACTACCCGAACAGTTCCTGATTCCATAGTGGGCAATGAGGGCAGGAGCCAATCCCGACTATGGTGCTGCTGTGAGCCTCCAATCTAGCAGGAGGCTCAAAATATGGCGTGGCTTGTTGGAGAGGCAGACGGTGTTGGTGATTGATATTACTTCGTTGGAGTATGAGGGGTTTTGATTATCGTTGTCACGCTTCATCCCCGCAAACATGCATGTCATTCATAGGTACAGTATTTACGACGTACGCGACTGTTCTCTATGCACTAGGGAGGCAGTCTTGCCGGGGTAAGAGTGAGACTACTTGTGTGCCCGGTAAGCATTCAGCTGATCACAGCAAGCCACATGCTGATTATATTTTACCAAGGTGCATGACGCGTTGTGACATAGCCATTTTGGAGGCTTGTTGGTAGATTCTCTAGAGTCGGTTAGTGCAGGGTAGAGAAGCCCATGGATATTGTCCTTGGTATCGGCATATTGGCGTGCATAGTAGCGTTGAGCAAACAACGTAAACGCACTCGCACACACCCATAGCTTCCCTCTCATAGCCACGCGCAGCAGGTTGTCAGACCGCCTGCGAATCACGAGACTTGAACAGCAATCACAGGAGCATTGCCGACAGCGAAGCATGCCAAAAACATATAGTTGAAATGGGGTCAAGTAACAGAAGACTTGAGGGTATCTGCATTTACTGTAGTGAATTAAAAATGAATTGACGATAAAACATGACTGCCGCTGTCTATGAATGCTCAGGAAGATTTGATCATGAAAATCTGTACGGGTATTAGTTGCATGGCCAGAAGTTGCCAGGTCGCGGCAGAGTTTGGATCTCACCTGGTTCAAGGCCTGTTGGTCTTTGAGCGCCATACGCTTCTGGGCAATAAACCGTCTCCTAGCAAGATGGCGCACGGAAACTGTCGAGACTGGCGTCGAGGTTCCGCTGCCAGTGGGAGTAGACGAGCCGGTATTGGCCGCCGTAGAGTCTTCATCCGAACTTGACTCCGCTGAAGAGCCATTCTCCTCACGCTTCAGCTTCTTCTTCAGCTTCTGCTCTCTTTTCTCCCTTCTCCTCTCCTTGCGTTCCTTCTTCTCCCTTTTCCTGCGCTTTTCGCTGCTCTCCTCGTCCTCTGATTCATGGATCTCGGAGGCTGCCTCCTCTTTCCTCCGCTTCTTCTCCTTTTTGCTCTTGTGATCCTTATTACTCTTCGTTTCCACCGACTTTTCATCGTCGTCATTTGTTTCTGCCTCCTTCATAGACTTCTTCAGCTTTTTGGCCCTGCGACGCTCCTCTTTCGATTGCGGCTCGTCATCACCGTCACGCTCCGCCTTGCGCTTCTTCTCCTTGCTAGATTGCATCTCCGCCGGCTCGGGTGTGGTTTCCGAGCTCTCGGGGCTGGCATCGCTAGTCTCACGGATCACATCTCCGACCAGGAAGCCCCCGCTGACGAAGCGCATGGAGCCGAACTTGCGCTCGACGTAGACGTTCATGGCGTGCGCCTCCCTGACCTTCTTGTCCTGCTCAATGGCGGCTTCGGACTTGCCGTTAAGCCTCGCCAGCATCTCCTTGAAGGCGTTTAGCCCCGTGCACTCGTCGCCGCGGTTCATCTTGGCGCCCAGGCCGAGGTTGTCCTCCTTGAGCGCAACCTTGATGTGCGATGCGCTAGCGGCCGTGTGGTAGACTGCGTGCGCGGCGTCCTGCGGGCCCAGGTACTGGCCTGGCTCCCATCCCTGCGACCGCAGCATGCGGTGGCCGAAGTTCTCGGTGTTGCGGCTCCATTTCGTGTTGTTCGGGTCGTGGCCCAGCTTGCGGTTGCTACGGGAAGGGAGTTAGTCTGAATCGGAACAAGACGGCGACATGGCAGCTCACTTTTTCGGGGCAGCGAGACCCATTGCGAGTGAAATAGCGGACCGGGGCGGTCCTAAGGTCGTGAAAATGATGCTTTGGACGGGCGGATCTTGGTCGTCGAGGAAACTCCGACGAGAAAAACATTTTGCGGGGCAAACCCAGGAAATTTAGCTTATCTTATCTCTAAAAAAAAGACCACACGGAGGTGGTACCCCTAACCCTTGAAAGATATCTTGGTTCCCCAGATTTGGTATAATACTGTGTGGCTTCTACTGTTATAAGTCGGACCCCAATTACTTATAGGATTCGGTGCTTGTACTAATTTCGCATTTTGAATGTTATAAGATGTATATTTGAGTAGCATGCAGCAGAACTACAGATTAGTTGCGGAAGAATCTTGTGACATGGTGCTCAGCGACGTGGTTCCCATTTCGAGGCAACCCCAGGTTCAGGGCGCTCCTTCCTCATGTTGACAGTCGAGTAACACATCCGGGAATGGCAAGAACAAACGAGAGGCGCAATATTCTAGCATACATGCGCACGTTTGGCATCAGCTCACAAACCAGAAACATTCTACAGAATAGATGATCTGTTCCATCCATAGCCATCTTTGTCTATCTGCTTGACCCAGAGCTGAACCAGCCACTTCCGCGCACAAGCCGATCATCGTTGGCTTTTTTTTTTGAGTGAACATGCCACCCAAGAAAGCAGCCGCGAAAAAACGAGCGGTGCCGTCGAGAAATGAGCCCGAAGAGGACGTGGAACGAAGAGCAAACCAAGCAAGTCACATCCAGGTCCTTATGTTTTAGCCGACCCGGCTCTCCATAAGCAGCTGTGGTGCTAGAGAAATCCTTCTGCTAGATCGACTCTGACCGATTGTCACGGCGTGACCTCACAGATCCAAGGCCACCGTGATGAGAAGATTGAGAAGATCCTCAGCGAACACCAATCCAGTGTGGAAAGTGTCAAGAGAGAATGCAAAGGCCGCATTGCTGCGCTGAGCATCCAGGGGTAAGTTGATACGATGCTGCAAACCACCACAGGAGCGACCCTTTCCCATACAGGATAGGCCCTTGGCTAACATGCCATCTGAAGCAACCACATACGGGAAGCAGATATTAGAAAACTCGCAAATCTGCTGGATAAGAGGCAGGCAATACAGTCAGAAATCGCTAGCAGGTTGACGGAGCAGCAGAGCGAGCTCAACACATTCCAACGCTATTTTGAAGCCGGCTATGTCGGCGTCAAAACCAGGGCAACTGAGCAACCAGCCGTCTGCAACCTGCAACCGGAGCTGACCGACGAATCCCGGGGCAGCGGTAACGACACGCACGAATCCCCCTAGGCTTGGAAAGCTTTGCTCAAGATGCCATATCCACCGATTTTGAGACTCGAGAAAATGATGACTTGGTGGGGAATAGGGAGTACACCGGGTATTTGGCATACACCCCTGTGTGTATGAGCAGTGTGGATTAAACTTGATATCCGTGATGCATCTGTTCTTGCAAATCACCCCGCCTCAACAAGACAGGTGAATTCCTCGATGTGCATATGCAAGCACACCCTAGGACCATCTGCGCATCTTTACGGAGCGCACGACAAATTTTCCAGATCTAATCTGAAATCGCAGTGGCGTCATCTAGTTATCCGAAAGGAGATATCGCTGGCCGTGTACCAAGCTGAAGTTCAAACCGAAACGCCGAATCTATTATGCCGTTGTCGTCGATGCAAGTAGCTTGTTGGTACACTGTGGTTGCCCCTCGCTCTGCCCCCTCATTCGTATAGTACACCCGCCTCACGCCCAATCAAGCGCCCGACGGTGACGGTAGCAGAGTCTTTCTTTTAGACCTTGAAGCCAAAACCCGCCATGCAGCTCTTGTACTGCTCGATCGTGCTCTTGCAGTCCTCGGCCGGGTCCTTGGCGTTGGAGAAGAGCATGCATTCGTCGCGCGTCGCCTTTTCGTCCTTGCACACACAGCATGGCTGATGCGGTTGTTTGCCGGTCGAGTCAGTTGTCGATTTCACTTGTAAAGCCAAAAAGATCGACCGCAATATGGGAAGGCTGCTCTGCACTACGGACCTTGGGCTTGTTCGCATCGGCGGCGGAGTTGGCGACTTGCGCAGGCGCGGCCATCGCAGCTGTCGCAACAGGTCTCGTCAGTCCCCTTGATACTTGCAGTAGAGAACATTGTTGGTTCTAGACTCACGCATCTTTGCTGGTGTTGAAGCTTGCTGGCCCATTGTCACGGTTGGTTGGGAAGGGGTGGTGTGTTGTTGGCAGCCATTGATTTCAAATCATCACTGGAAGGGGATCGGCTGTTTGCGCGCGCAGACGACTTTTAGATGGAGCCGCGATTCCGTCATTGGCCCACTCCATTGCCTAGTGACTGGGGATGCAGGGTAGGTAAGCATAGGCTAACTACCTATCAAACCAGAAGACATGAACAGAAAGACATATGTAGTTTTGGGTAAACCTATGTTCATGATAAAATGAAATGAAGAATTTCAAGATAAAAGCCTTTTTGGACTAAATCGGCCACTCAATTTAGAAGAATATCATCACCCTATCATGTCTCCTATCAAAAAGGCCCTGAACCTGTCCATGGCGTCCCTCAGCCGGATAAGCACCCCAGCAGCCAGCATCTTGACTTCGTTCTCCTCCCCGCCTTCTCCATCCCCACCGCGCGTGCCCTCAAACACCTGCGCCACCCACTCCTGCGTCTCGACCACCTCGCGCGCCAGCCCGCGGCACACGTCGCGCATGCGCAGCTCGTCGTCCCCGTTGACCTCGAGCAGCGCCAGCAACGCAAAGAGCGCCGCCCGCGTCACACCCAGGTCGCCTGCGCACCGAGCCCGCACCCCACTGCCCAGGACGAGCCCCCACAGCTCGGCCGTCATGTCGGGCAGGGACAGTGTCGAGGGCCCCGCGGCGTGGACCAGGATGCCGAGGGTGCGGAGAAGGTGCGTGAGGAGCTCGGGTTGGAGCACGATTGTCCTCGCGCGAGTCGACGACGAGCCGAGCGCAGCTTGGAAGCGGGCCGTCAGGGGGAAGAAGAAGTTTTTGGATATCAGCTGGGCTGTGGTGTTGGGTATCGAGCGGACGCCGGCCTTCTTCTGGCTCTTCTGTGAGAGTGACTGTCCTTGTTTGGATCCTTTCTGTAAGCGTGATGTGAAAGATGAGAGCTTGAACACGCCAGGGCCTGTCTGTTCGTCTGCCGCATTTGATACCATGGGTGCAAGAAAGCCTGATGTTATGGACTGTGCGATGCTATCCATTGCACCAGGAGGCAACGCTTTGAGGGCCGAGCCGCCGGGGAGCTGATTTTGTCCAACTTGCTCAAGGTAAAGCTGCTCCACCTTTTCGGGAAGCTTCTTTGATGGGAAAGCTGCTGGTCCTGCATAGCCAGACTGCTCAAAACCTGCGATCTCCCTTGCTGAAAGGCCTAACACCGTCAAGACCGACGCACGCTGTGAGAGACTGTAGTCTCCGTCGAAAAACGTCTTGGCAAACCAAGGTCCCATTTTCTGTGGATGCGCAACTACAACGGCCACCATTCCTTGGACTCTCAAGGATTCGAAATCTTCCATGTTGAACTTGTCCTGGATTCCCATCAGCAGTCCTGCAAGCTCCTCTGCGTGGTCTTTAACCTCGGTGCCGTAGTTTGCCTTCCGTCGAATCAGTACGGGCGCAGTGGTCAGCGCCAGCTCTTGCTTGTCATAGTTTTCCGTGTCTCTGAGATATTCAATCAGATTTCTGATGTAGACTGGAGCTCTGGGCTTGTCCCTCCTCACGAGCTCGGCATCATCTTCCGAATCTTCGGCATCAGAGTCTGGCTTTGCATATGGAACGAGGTCATCCTCATTCTCGTCGCTGCCCTCCACCTCCTCGATAACAAAACCCTTGGGTTGGGTGACCGGCTTGGGTACAGTCTTTGCTACAGGCTTCCGGGGCTTTGATGGTTGTTGCGCCTGTTTGTTTGCTTCGCTCTCTGAAGGTTTGGCTTTGATGCGCTGACGCAGTGGTTCCAGAGAGCCAGCCTTGTCATCAATGGCCACCAAGCTTTTGTACCATTTTGCCTCATCGGTCTTCAGGATGTCCATATCAAAGCTGAGCGGCTTCCCAGTACCGTGTGCAAGATCTGAGAGTGCTTCTCCCACGATCATTCCTAGAACGCGGGCTTTTGTTTGAGGAGCATTCAGTCTGTTTGAGACGGAGTTGAGATAGACGCTAGACCTGGCTAGAATAGTGAGCTTCATAGGAATCGACCTGTGGACATGGCCCGCGCTTAGTAAAAGTATTTGCGCATGAGCTACAAGGGGTTTTAGTTGTCTCTGTTAGTTATCTCTCAGCACATTAATCCAAAGAATTCAGGGGTGGTTACCTTCTTGCTGCAGCAGGGGCGCATGCTTGATGTACAGATTATCGCCAAACAAAGACATGCTCTTTTCCAAGACAGCAACGATCTCATCGCGATTTTCTGCCAGCGTGGCGACGACCGCACGCCGAATACCCGCCGGCTCCCCGGGGGCAGCGCCGGAAACAGTAGTAAGCCAAGCCAGCATCATGCTTCTCCGCTTTTCGTCTTTTCCAAGGGCAATTGTAAGTAGTCCAGCTACTGCAGAAACAAGAGATTTTTCCTCTGCCGGGCTCTCGAGGCTGCCGAAGATATCTGAGCAGTATTTCACAATGCTCATCAAAACGCGTTTTTGGTCATATTGTGAGAGATGCTGAATGATTTGTTCAAAGACTTGGACCTCTTTTTTGTCCCGACTGAGAAGCAGCTTTTCTACGAGGGATTCCGCCACGAGGCCTGCGAGGTTTCGTCAGCTTTCGAAAAGTTGGGCGACCATGTGTATATCATTATGATGACCATACCAATATGACCCAGCTGAAGGGATTTCCCAAATAGTTGTGACATAACACTGTTTGGGGCCTCCCAGGGGGCATCCAAAGCCCACTGGATAACATTCCGTGCCAGCCATAGACTGTACTCCTTGCTGCTCGCCATCCATGTACTTGTTTTATTCGAGGTATTTTGGGTAGCCTTTTCTGCTTCTGCCGCCAGTGATATGATCTTGCCACTACCAATAGCAGTGACAAACTCTTGCGCCATTGGACGTAGCATGGATTCGTTGTCAAGCCTTTGGGAACTGTTGGTCCAGAACCGGCGCAGGGAGTTGTGCCCCTGTAGCAATGAACTCAGCAGATCTAAAAGTATGCTTATATTGATGCCCATCATGGACCTTTGAGTATTGTCGGTACCTGCCCCAAGCTCCCCGACAAGTCCTCTTAGATGCGTCAAGATGGCGTTGATACCGGTCAGGCTGCGCAGACATTCCAGGATTCGATCGAGCAAAGATGAGGTTGTGCTCCGTGTTGGAGCAACTTCTTGCGCCTCTTCTGAATCTTCTTGCTTCAGGACCTCCCAGTAGTTCGGAACAATTTGGGTTACCAGCCTTTGGATTATCTGCGAATTCAGGGGGTTTGGCTGATGGATTTTGGAGTATGCGTTCTCTTGATTGGTGTCTCTTCCACCGAGCAAGATATCCAACACAGAGGAGAGGGTGCCGTAGTCGGGCTCGTTCTTCAGGGCTTCCAATACATCCTCAAAGGTGGCCAAGCTGGTTCCTGCTGCGGTGGAGCTTTTGTTACTTGGTTGGGAGTTGGGAGGCGCATTCTGCGAAAGCTGTTTCTTATCCTTGGCCGAAGTATAAACCTGGCTCACGGGTGTGAGGAATCCGTCCATTTTGAAGATGAACTCGCACACTCTGTACGATCACACTTTGACACCCGGAAGAACTCAGCCAAACATGATCCACAAAGGCCGCCGAGATGGAAGACAACGAGGTGTAGTCTAGGAGGGACTAGGAGGGTCTTTCGGGAAACATGAATATTTAACTCGCGGTATCAAATGAGGTTAAAGGTAGTAGCCTGTATGAGGCGATTCGGAGGCTTACAAGCTGGCGCATATATGGTAGGGCAGTCTCTGGATTAGCTCAACTGGACTCCATGATGGAACACAACATTTGAGTGAGTTTGTTGATGGGGGGACTGTCTTGAACCTGTAATAGCGCTCATGAGGTTCCAGAATGTCCCTAAATTAGTGGGTTACAGGGATTCAGCTTTATCGATAGGACGGCACAGGGGTCTGACGTTGTAAATGGCGGGGAAGTCGCTGCCTGGTCGCCGCATGTCTCCAACGACCAACGAGGTGGTGATCTCTATGCAATGCTAAACCTCGAATCCATCGTCCCGAAACCACCAACAAACCCGACCTGACCTGTTGTTGCTTCATTTCTCTCCTCAAGTGCCCAGTGACAGCACAAAGAGTCGTGAAAACCTTGCCGAACTCCTTCGGTCATTCAGTCGTCCCGCTGCACAATCGTTTACCTACTCATAGTCGTTTTGGGACGCAATGGCGGCGGACACAGAAATGCCCACCGTTGTCGACACAGTCAACCAGCAACGATGGTACTGATTTTCACATATGCCATCAAAACTTCCATGCTGCGCAGCTCTCGACCGTAGATACTGATCCAAACGTCATTCAGGCAATACCTCGACAAAATAAGGACCGCTCCTGGTCCGTTTACGGACATGGACAGTTTTGACCCAGACAGTTGCATCTCAAGTATGGAAAAGATGACCGTTTTGTATGTAGGCCTTGATCGTTTTACTCCGATATCATGACTTAGTATCCATGACTGATTCTCTGCCAGGGTAATGTACGATTATCACATGCCCCACGGCCCAGGTGATCGGCCAGACAAGATACTTATCCTCCCCTTTCTAGAGGTGCTGGTGGACTGGGCTGTGAGATTTTGAAGAATCTGGCCTTGACTGGATTTAAAAACATACATGTCATCGACATGGGTAAGTAGACCGGCCTCTGATGGCTGAGAGACCATAATGGCCTTTGGACTGGCCATGGCCGGCACTGACGTAACCTCTCTGTAGACACCATAGACATCTCCAACCTAAACAGGCAATTCCTCTTCCGCAAGGACGACGTTGGCAAGTACAAGGCCGAAGCGGCGGCCCGCTTCGTCGAGAAGCGCGTCAAGGGGGTCAAGATCACGCCCCACAACTGCCGCATCCAGGACTTGGATGACGACTTCTACATGCAGTTCCAGCTCGTCGTCTGCGGGCTGGACAGCATAGAGGCCCGCCGTTGGATCAACGCCAAGCTGTGCGACATGGTCGACATGGACAACCCGGACTCGTTCAAACCCCTGATCGACGGTGGCACCGAGGGCTTCAAGGGCCAGTCCCGCGTCATCTTCCCCACCATGACGGCCTGCATCGAGTGCCAGCTCGAGATCTACGCGCCCCGGCCTGCAGTGCCGCTCTGCACTATCGCTACCATCCCGCGGCAGCCCGAGCACTGCGTCGAGTGGGCCCACATCATCGCCTGGGAGAAGGAACAGCCGTTCCCGGCCCTGGACAAGGACGATCCGGAGCACATCACGTGGCTGTTCCAGCGGGCGTTGGAGCGCGCGCAAGAGTACGGGATATCGGGTGTGACTTACTCGCTCACCCAGGGCGTCGTCAAGAACATTATCCCCGCCATCGCCTCCACCAACGCGATCATCGCCGCCAGCTGCTGCAATGAGGCCTTCAAGATCGCCAGCAACGCCGCGCCGCCGCTGGGTGTCGAGGAGAACTACATGATGTACACGGGCGACGCCGGAATTTACACCTACACCTACAAGTACGACCGCAAGCCCGACTGTCCGGTGTGCGGCAACGAGGCTCGGCGGCTCGAGGTCGACCCGGGCTGGACGCTGCAGGACCTCGTCGACCACCTCGCCGTCCAGCCGGCCGCCCAGCTCAAGAAGCCCAGCATCCGGGCCGAGGGCAAATCACTGTATGTGCAGATGACGCCCGACCTGGAAAAGGCCACTAGGCAGAACCTCGGCAAGACCTTGGTCGACCTCGGCCTGGTCAATGGGCAGGAGATCGCCGTGACAGATCCGGCATTTATGAGCACTGTCTTTCAGTACAGGCTGCAGTTCAAGTGAGGTTTTATCCGCTGGTGTCCTTGGCCTCGTGTAGATCCCTACCCCTAACTAAATACTACTAGCCTTTCTGGACCTGCATTAAATCGCAACTTGCTTCCACAGTAGCATGAATATAAATCATATGGTGGTTTTGAACACCGAACCGTGCCGCCTAGACGCCGTGCCCAATCAAGATCTATGTACAATAAAATCGGAACCCGCACACTCATGAAAAAGCTGAAGCCAAATGCTGAAGATTTCTGAAGAGGTCCCCCTCGAGATGGACGTACAAAAAAAACTTGACATGAATAACAAGGCTTTTTTTGTTCACCTGGCCATGTTGACAACCTGCTCTTCCAGCTTCTTGCACTTGCTCTTGAGCTCCGCGATGGAGGCGAGGAAGAGCTCGTCACTGTCCCACTGGCCCGCGCTCTCGATAGAAAAGATGAAATGGTCCCGCCTACGGCCCAGCTTGACCTTGCCCTCAAACTCCTTGTGGCGCAGGCACTCGCGGCTAACGGTGTCGCGCATGGGGTCCTCGACGACGGCCTTGAGCTCGCCCTTGTGGCCCTCGTAGCCACTTCCCTTCTGCTTGGCCTCGGCGGCGGTGACGGGCTCGAGCCCGATGACGCCTTCGGGGAAGCAGTCGCGGAACTTCTCGGCGTCGGCGCCAACGATGGGCCGGAGGATGTCGATGGTAGGCATGAGGCGGTACGAGGCGGTGCAGACGGGCGAGAACTTTGCGTGGTCCCAGCCGTAGCCGACATGGGCGTGCATCTCCAGGTCAATGGCCTGGCCGGGCCGCAGCTTAGCGATGAGAATGTCCGGGTTGACGGGGGTGATGGCGCCCTCGCCCGAGAAGTAGTCGGCCTGCTGGCCTTCGGGCACGAACTCGATGTCGCTCGCGTATACGTCGGCCTTGATGTAGGCCTTTTTCGGGTCGTTCTCACCGGGCTCGGCGTCCGGATTGCGGGTGCACTTGACGTTGAGCCGGAGGTTGACCGTGTTGAAGTCGAACGAGTTCTCGAACCCGCCCGTCTCGGTCCTCTTGAAGGGCTTCATGAACTTGCGCAGGCCCTCCCGCGAGCCCCTGAGGGGCACGAGACCCAGGCGCTGGGCCAGGACCTCATCCTGGATCACGGAGGTATTGTTGGTGATGAAGACACGCTCGATGGCGAGGGAGGGAATCTCGGCGATCATGATGCGGCGGAAGGCGTTTGCGATGGAGGCATCGACGCCGATTAGGCTAAACGAGGCCAGGTGGGGGTCATTCTGGTGGAATTCTATTCTGAGGTTCTCGGCAAACTGGTTGACATCCCAGGCATGCTCCTCGCCATAGTGTGCGCCGGGAAAATCGGTCGATATCGTATTTGTGACTGTCTCCTTGTTGATACCAACGATCTGCAAACGGGTGCATTGCGTTAGTTGACTTTTGATTGTGGAAGTTTGCCTGAAATGTCAAGACACCTTGAGAAGATATCACGTACCTTCCTCCTTTCTAGCTCATCCGAGCTAAGTTTCGTTTGTGAAGGCATTTTTTGGGCTGAAGGCTGCATACATATATGAGGTATCGCGACAAAGTTGCTTGGGAACTTTTTTCCGCGTCGCAAAAGTTTTGGCGGGGAAAAAGCCGGTGCTGTGTATAGGCGCACCCCCACCGTGGGAAGTCTTGGGTGCCTGGCAGGATATCCTGCCTACCCTGCACCCGTGATTTTTTGCCAACTCCAAGCCAGCGTTCCCAGATATCGCGAGTGGATCAAGATACGGAGGTTATTGCAAGCTGCAGGGAGCCAGGAGGTCAATGATAAAAAAAAATATGCTGTGTTATATTTTTGGGCCTCCGTGAGTACTCTTTTGACAGAAAGTTGACAGCGACATATGGTGAATTTCAATTGCATATTACATTTAACTTGGTAGGTTGTAACTATCGTCAACCTCAGGTAGTAATTTGCCTCGTGGTAGAGCTTTACTAATTGGGCCTTTTCATTGGCTGTGGCGCTTGCACTTGTGGGGAAAACTTTTGTGCCGGATATTCTGCTCGCCCGAGGCTAGGCTCAATTGGGATTTCCAGATCTATCTGCGTG
>JARHUK010001230.1:2067-19362 GCA_031001725.1 Pseudopyricularia javanii | reverse complement strand
GAGCAGGTGCGGGAGGAGGGGATGGGGCGGGTGGTTCGGGCTGTTGATGTCATAGCCGTATTGGCGGAGGTATGTGAGGTTGGCTTGAGAGTTGGGGTGGACAAGCGTTATTGTATTTGACGTTGAGAAGGGCACGTGGAAATCGTGCGGCCGTTTTAACTTTGGGCGAAATGGTTTGCTGGTTTCTTCAGTGGCAGTATGCTCTGTCGTATTGCCTGGAGGTGCGACTTGGGGAATTTCCGAGCGCGCGTTCCCACTCTCGCTAGCATCGATCTCCATCTTGTCCTCCGAAACGGGTTTCTCTTGGTCCCCATTCGCTACCGGCTTTTCGCTGGCGTTGTTGCTTGCCTCTTGACCATCCCAGGGGTAAAGGATGCCCATCCTCTCTGCGAGACAAGCAACCAGCAGGCCACCGGTGTCGTCTACGACAAGCCACCGCCCCGCCTCTGGCAACGTCTGCTTCTCGCCGTTCTCCCAGTTGTCGCGCACCGTCTTGTCGTAATCCGCTGGTAGCTCTCCGACCTCGGTTGGGTCTATAGGTCCAGCCACGTCGTCGCCGGTTCCAGCATAGTGCACGTTGGCCCAGCACGCCAGCAGCGCCGTCATCTCCTCGCGCATCTCCATGATCTTGCTGCCCGCCTCCTTGTCCTCTAGCAGATAGTTACCCATTTGGATGGGGTCGTACGGCAGGACCGTGAAGCGCTTGATGTACTTGCGCGTCTTCAGCAGCTTGTACTTTGACAGCGAGAACTGGGTTTTGAGGTCTAGAGCTGTGTGGCGCAGCATGAGCTTGGTGATGAGGTCCTTGCCGGCACTAGTGCCCTCGCGCTTTAGAGCCTCAATCTCCTCCATCGTGAGTGTCTGCCGCGCTTCCTCGTCCATGGCCTCGACGCTGGAGCGCGCGACGACCTCATCCTTGCCTGTATCGACTATGCTGTATTCCGCATCCTCCTCGGCGAGCAACGGCGTGGCCGAGTCCCCTTCCCCGTCCAAG
Source organism: Pseudopyricularia javanii (assembly GCA_031001725.1). Taxonomy (NCBI): domain Eukaryota; kingdom Fungi; phylum Ascomycota; class Sordariomycetes; order Magnaporthales; family Pyriculariaceae; genus Pseudopyricularia; species Pseudopyricularia javanii. The sequence continues at coordinate 18,368 of JARHUK010001230.1, read as the reverse complement.
TCCCCGTCCCCGTCGGCGATGGCGGCCTCCTCGGCAAGGGTGTCGGCGTACAGCTCCGTGTGCGGGACGATGCGTAGTCGGTGGAACGATTCATTAGGTCGCTTGTCCTCGAGTTCGTACGTCACGTGGTAGGGACGCTCGATGATGAGGTTGCTCGGGAATGAGCCATATTTTCCAAGGGATATGGTACTGTTTGCGACGCAGGTCAGTGGGATGAAGACAGAGCGAGCTGGGTCATTTGCGACGCACGTATTAGGTGTCACCTGTAGGACTTTAATGCTGTCTGAAGGCAGCCGTAATGCCACCCAGGCATTGGCGGCGATCAGCTCATACATGTTGGTTCAAGGTGGTTTGGAGGTCACGACTCTACGTTTTGCAACTTGCCGGAACAACTTTTGGAGGCGGGACATTTTCTGCCGTCAAAAGAAGGCGGTGTAGCGCTAAAAAGCGTCACGGTCTGCCATCATTACAAACGAGGGGCATCTATGTTGACGGATTCCAATTCAATAATCAATCAATTTCTAAATCAATTTCTATTCTGTCAGTCTGTTTCCATTCTTCCTCAACATCCACTATTCTGCTACTTCGACGGTGCCGACTCTTTCTTGCTAGGCCTCGTCATCGGAATGCTGACGCTGCGACTTTTTGGATGCTCGACGAACCCACACCGTAGATACACCGGAATTGCCTTCACCGCCGCGTCTAGATACACAGGAACCCCTAGGTCGTCGGCGATGTCCGTCACAGTGGTTACCAGCCTGGCACCCAGTCCCTGGCCTCTACATGCTTCCGACACCGCAAGCGCCTCCAAATCTACCGGCAAAGTCATGTGTGAGGATTTGGGAGCTTTTTCTTTTTTTACTCATCCACCAGAGCACGATTTACTACTCACATATCTGGGCTCTGTCGCCGATGTGTTGACGATTGTCCAGGACATATTTCGTAGACCAATCTACGAGCGCCTCGCGGTTCATGCTGGGCGGCGGCTCAGGGTAGCGAGTGAAAAAGTCGGGAGCACCGCCCTCGCCCTCTTGGATGAGCCAGCCGAGCACAGAACCCACGACGGTCCCTGGGTGTCCTGTTAGGTCACATGTGTCTTGACGTCCTGGGCAATTGCGCACTTACCAGAGGAATCCTTGGCCACGAACACGCGCGCCCGTGGCCTGCCTGGTTGATCGGCCTCAACGAAAATTTTGTAGGCTTTGGCAAGCCATCCCGTGCCCTCCGGTGTATTGGGGAAAAGAGCGTTGAAGCCTGCACTCTGGAAGCAATCGAAAAGGTTTGCTACCAGGTCTGGCACGTCGTCAGACGTGGCTGGGTGGATTGTGAATGCCGTTGAGGTGGTCATCTTCGCTGTCTGCACAGAGTCACCGAGTGATGTTGTTATGCTACTACTACCTAGAAGCTCACCAGTACAAGTCCGCCCACCTTATTTATATCCAGGTATGGTGGATATCAACCATATTCTTAGAGGATATTTGGCATTTTCTCCTGCCTCAATCGGCATCCAACCAAAAGTAAGCAGCGGGAAGAGTTTGACCCGAGAGCCATTTGCGACAGCCATTATAACGGCTCGTCGCTTGTGGCTTGTGGTGTGGCTCGGTGCTCGGGGCTCGTTACTCGGAACTAATTGCCATCGATGTTATCCAACCAAGAAAAACCACCTTTCCTACCTTATCATTTCCAGACTTACAAATATATAGTACATCCGATATATGCCTTGGGTATGAGATCGTCCCAAGGTCGAGCGGGGAAAACATTGGAAGCCTTCCGAGGCTGGACTTGGAGAACAGACCAAGGCGGGGCATACCAACAAGGTGGAGTTGGATATGCAATGTCATGGCCGGCCCATATCACCACCCATGGCAATCCTACTTGCGATAACATGAGAGAAACGTTACCTTAAACAGATTTGGCTCCAACTCAATGGCCATCTCTCTGATGTCACGGTGCTCGCGCGGGGTCGAGCTTGGTATGGGGAATCCAAAGGCGACGGTTGTTTTCCTCAGTCTGGATGGAAATCGTCCTTTAAGGCTTGTGGATGACTTCGCCCTTCGCGCCTCTTCTCTTCCTCCCATCTCTCGTCCATTCAACCCTCGGATTGATCAAAAGAACTTCGATGGCAGGCTGGACTCGAACTCTTGTCGCTGGCTTCTGCGCCGCAGGCGCTGTCCAGGCAGCTGGCCTAACAGGTGCATCAACACCCCTCGACATAACGGCATTGTTCAACAACAAGGGCTTCGGCAGCCGCCCTCACGAGGCCGCCTTCGATGCCAAGAACCAGAGCTATCCGGACCCTGGATTCAAAAACAAGACCTACACCTCCTCGCACACGGGGATTGAGTACAAATTTCCCGGCTACACTGGACCTGGGAATGCGGACAACGTCATCTGTGACGGGCAAACTATCCCCGTGCCGTCCGCTGGCAATGAGTCCTACTTCTCAGCCTCTTTTCTGGTCGCAGGTGATCTGGAGACGGCCAGCGTGTCAAAGAATGTGACCTTCACATACACAGATAGCAGCACATCTCTGTATGAGCTCCGATCGCTATCCTTCTTCAATACCTTAACCATCAACCGTGGAGAGATCATTCTGCCGAGTCGCTACAAGGCAAACGGTGATATCGACCGCAATACAACGCACATATTTGAGCGCACCGCCGCCCTCACGCCCGGCAAGAAGCTAGCCTCCATCACTCTGCCGACCACAACAAACGTATCCGAGAGCAGGCTGCATATATTCTCCATCAGCCTGTACCAAGGTTCAACTGTTGAGATCCAGAGCGTGCGCCCTACTCAAAAGTGGTGGGACAACGGCACTCAGGTAGTCGAGGTTACCGTCAATAATGCTGGCTCGGAGTGCATCTCAGGCAAGGGTGTAACGATATCTCTGGCGGGCTCTGGCTTCAAAGCAGTCCGTACCGGAACCATCAGGCGGCTGTGCCCTGGCGATCAACAAATAGCATTTGTTGGCGTCCAAGCTGGGGATGGAAAGTCTGTGGACGCTCGAGTCATTGCCGATGACGGTAAAAGCCTGCAGAGCAAGAAGTTGTCTGGCATCGAGTTGGGACTCAAGGAGTGGACGTCAGATCTGAAAAGCTTGGCCCAGCACGAAGCACCAGAGTGGTTCGGCGAGTCCAAGTTCGGCATCTTTTTTCACTGGGGGCCGTATGCTGTGACGGGCTGGGGCAATTCCACCCCCTACGAGAGCTACGCCGAGTGGTTTTGGTGGTATAGTACCAATCCCGCTGGGGATCGCAGCGGGTTTGGGGATTATAGGCGCAGGACTTTTGGTGAGGACTGGGCTTATGATGACACATTCGAAAAGTTCGGGGCCGAGAAGTTCGATCCCAAGGCAATTGTAGACCTGGTGGATGACGCGGGGGCCAAGTACTTTGTCATCACAAGCAAGCACCACGACGGTAAGCAGCTCTACTTTACGCTCTTGTCTTGTCACAACTAACACGCGATGAATAGGTTTCGCCATCTTTGATGCCGGAGCAACCAGTAACCGCTCGTCCATCCACTACGGCCCCAAACGCGACCTTCTTGGCGAGGTCTTCGAGGCCGCAGCGAAATATCACCCAGACATGAAGCGTGGTGCTTATTTCTCCCTCCCCGAATGGTTCAACCCCGACTTTGGTCCGTACGGCTTCGATCAGTTCGATAAAGCCGAGAATCCCGGCACGGTGTCGTGGACTGGCAATCTGGCCCGCAACCCGTACACAGGTGTCCAAGAGCCCTACACGGGCCGCATCCCAGTCGACGACTTCATAACAGACCTAATGGTTCCCCAGATGGACATCCTCGCATACAAGTACGCCGTTGACATCATGTGGTGCGACTGCGGTGCCGCCAACGGCACGGCCGACTTCGCCGCGCGCTGGTGGAACTCCGCACGCCAGCAGAACCGGCAGGTTGCCATCAACAGCCGCTGCGGACTGGCGCATGCCGCCGACTTTGACACGCCTGAGTACACGCAGTTCTCATCGTCGCAGCACTTCAAGTGGGAGTCGAACAGGGGTATGGATCCTTTCAGTTACGGCTACAACCGTGCCACGCGCGACGAAGAGTACATGAACGCGACCACGATCGTTCGCACCCTTGTTGACATCGTGTCCAAGAATGGCAACTTCCTACTCAACATAGGGCCAAAGGCTGATGGGGAGATCGTGCCCGCTGCGGCGGACAACCTGAGAGCCGCCGGGCGCTGGATCCACGCCCACAGTGAGGCCATCTATAACACGACGTACTGGTTCGTCCAGAGCGAGATTGTGGGTACTACTGGTGACATTGATGGGACGCCGCCGCCGCCGCCTAATGTGAGGTTCACGGTCGGCAGGGATGCGTTCTACGTCTTGTTCCTTGAGAAGCCGAGTGTTGGTAGCGATGGCTTTGTGGAGATTCCCGCGGCGGTGCCTGTGCTAGAGGGCGACTCGGTTGGCCTGCTCGGCGTCGAGGGCGGTGATGGCCTCGAGTTCCAGGTCACCGGGTCGTTGCCGGGTGGCGACAAGGCGTTGAGGATCAAGGTTGGACAGGATCTCTTGGACAAGGAAGATATTTGCTGGGTGTTCAAGATCCAATATGTTGCATAGGCCTTTGCCGCGGAATGCGAAGCAGCGAGACGGATGGCACAGTTGCTGTGGCTCAGGGATCAAGAAGGGATGCCCGACGGTTGTTTTCTTAGTTATGATGCACGCGGGTACCGAGCTCAGAGTTGGACAGACACTGTGATGATATTGACAATCCAGACGCAATGGGCGCATGGGAGCAGTATTCAACTACCAAAAGTAGAATAGTTAACTATGTACATATCTCTGGCCAACACCAACCTGATATCCTGTTTTCTGCAAGCTTTTGTATGGCATTTCCCGACTGATGAATCTTTTATTCTTCTGTAAACTAGAGACTGTCTTCAGTCCAAAAGAAGTGTACTCAGAATGTATCCCTGGCCAAATTATCGTTCATGGGCACGGCTAGGCTATGGGATTATCAGTGTTGTTCAGGCGAACCCCACGATATCAAAACTTACATTGGTATAAGGCAATCGACACCTTTGAGCTTGTCATTGCATGCAAGGAGAGCCCAACGACCGGTTGGCCTGCGTCGCCGCTTTTTGAGCCGCAATTGACTCCTGGTGCCGCTCAGCGTTGCGCGCCTACCAGCAACAGGAATTTCAGCACGGGAACACAGCGGGTTAGTTGGGACTCAATGTAATTGCAACCCTTGGTGATGCCCTGGACGAGCTGCTGATGCTGCGCGTGGGCGACGAGACGGCGAGGCCGTTTTCAATGGCGCGGCACCACGCCGCGTGCGCCTACATGAACCGGTCGGGCATCACGGCATTGCGGCCCGGGGTCTTGGTTGCTCAAGCTGTGTTGGTGACCTCCCTCTCCGTCGGAAAGCTCAACGACTGGTTGAAGGCTCTGCGACAAGGTACTGGGTGGCCCGGAGACTGAATCGAGATTGACTGACCACCAGCAGCGGACCAACCCAAACAGGCTCAAACTTGGAGGTATCTTTTCCTATCTTGTCTCTCTTCTCCAACACCAGAGTGCACGGATGAATGTGAGAGTATCGTCTCGGATCCTCCCGTTCATCATGCTGCTTGGATAGTCGATTCGCCACGGCATCCTGGTGTTCGTGAAGCCCATCAATTCTACCCATAACCGGGGCAGCCGAAGGATTCCTATCTCGCGAAGTCTGCTCCGAACTCCCAGGCATGCACTTCCTCCCAGGTCCTGGGAAGATCCTTCCTCCATTCTTGTGCAATGTCTCTCACCCAAAGTACTCGCATTTCTGCATGTATCTGAAGTGGTAGTTGCAAGAGTGTATGTACCACGAGATTCTCGGGCTCGAACAAAAATCCTTCCCTGATGCCTAATTTCCTTGGATGGCATGGACGTGTAGTGCACGGCCCAACGCCCTCTGGCGTCCATCAGAGCAGGCTCGAGGCCTCTAACACTCCTGAGATATGGCATCCGCAAACTCGCACTCTATCATCATTCCGGACACTGGTTCCGATTTGGTATCGTCGGTATTAACGGCATTTTGGAACTCGATACCCATCAATATGTCCCGACGAGTCATTTTAGTTCTTGAGTATATATAGTCGTTCGTGAGGTGTCGAGTTTAAAGCCTACACGCGGTCAGAATACCCATGCATGGCGTCGCTCAGAGGCATGGGCTTCTCTAACATGTCAGTGCGTGGATTGACCGCGTGACGGTTGAGGAACTTGACGTGGAAGAAGGACATGGTGGGTGGGTGGTCGACAAAAGCATTGTCTCTATCCACGGCGTGCTCTTCGCGGGTGCGCTTGGCGAGCTTAACCAAGTGTCTTATTTCGTACCAAACCTATAGCATTTCTTAATAACAAAACAGCGAAAAAAAAGAGTTCAACGGAGAGAGCACTCAGACTTCTCCGCCTAGGCATGGATTACTTGTGATATGCTTCAGCCTATACGCGCTCAAGGACGGGCGAGTCCTCGTTTCTGTCCCTGCTGATGAGGACCGAGAGCGACGTGCCCTCAGGCTGCTCCTGCCACCAACCAATCACGAAGCTGTTCATCTGCAAGCCTTTTTTTCTGTAGAAGAATGGTATCTCGTTGAGGACGGGCGAGCTAGAGCTCAGTCATCGGGGAGACCTTGAGGAGTGTTGTATCGTTCTAGTCTAGTTAAACTGTTTTGTCCTGCGCAGCTTAGGTAGAGACTTGGCCATCTCAGGTATCGTGTTGACTGGTAAGCTGCTGGTCAATCTCCTTGTTTTTGGTCGCTCCCTAACCATGTTGGTCCGGTCAAGCAAATACTCGAGCGCTGGAAGACGAAGAACCTCAGAGTCCCGGATCGCTGAGCCACAACTAGAACTTCCAATGAGAAGTATCGATGGATAAATGTATATTTAAACGCTTGAAAAGTCCTTGCCAGTGATGGACCGTCGTTGATGATGCCAATATCGCCCTCAGCCCAAGAGATCGCACACTGAGAGATTAATAACCGGGTGGCTCGTAGCCATCACCGGTACTTGCTGATGGGCGGGCAGGGCGTCATACAGCCCCTGCCGCGCCTGGTACGGCATCATGAAAGCGATATCGCCTTGAGCTCATTGCTGGGAGGCTTGGGCGCCTTGGCTCGCCTTGGTCAGGCTTTTTTTTTGTCAGCCACTGACCTAAGCCTAAGGGCGGTTGCTTGTACTGATAATGTTGAAATAAATAGCAAAGTTGGGAGGTATATATAGATGAGATTTTGTTTGAGAAATGAGCAAGACACGCGACATTGGCGGCAACTTTGGCCAAGTGCAAATCTAGATGTAAGGAGTTGCGATAGACATTCCAGCTGACTAGGTATGAAAATTCGCCACCTCCAGCTGGGTCACGAAATCATTCGCATCTACCCCCTTGATGTCCCAGAAGGTTCGGATATTTCTCAGCAAGACGTTCACCCGATCCCCGAGTCGGTACTTCCCGTAGTCTCGGCTTTCAAAGCCGTGACGTGGGATGGAGTTTCGGTCGATCTAGGTGGCGATCCTCGGGAAGCAGCAAGTATGCCGTTCCTGGGCGCGCGCCGTTCCAACGAAGAATAGGTGACAGCTACCTATGACTAATGGTACCCTAGGCCACTTCACGGATGCAATCTTCTTGTAATCCGTCAATAGTGCTCAAGCTACCTATCGCCTGCCGGAGTGATAGGTCCAGTTCCGGATCAAGAGGAAGCACTGTCCCCTGTTCACAATCGAGGACGACGACATCTTGGGATGTGCCGCCCCTCGGAGCGTGTCGATCTTTATCCGAGTTGTCAATCGTGCCCTGAGCCTACCACACTCAAGGCGGGTTCGGAAAACTACAGTGTCTACACATGGCTCAGCAGGTATGTAGCTACAGTACTGTAGCTATCGTCATTGGTAAACCATGCTAGCTAAGCTCATTCCGGGAGCAAAGCATGGGCTGACAGAGAAACAACTTTCGGGTTTCAAACGCCCGATCACTAATCACGGCTTTTGAATCCTCCTTTCATGGGTTCCGCGTTCAAGTAGGGTTCGAGGTTTGCGTATGCGATGGTGGCCCTGCAGGCGATTCCCACAGAGAGGCTGCCAATCTTGATGAATGCCTTGACGGCCTCGCCCATCTGTATGATGAAACTCTTCATCCTTCCTGATGTACGACGGATGATTTGACTTGAATTCTTCAAGATCTCCGGGCAAGAGTGGCAATGCACTCCGGACGAAGAGTATCTTCTCACCAAGGCTAAGCAGCAGCCAGCTCCCCTGCGCGTCCGGCGCCTCCAGGTACTGGACGTCTGCCGCCCTGTCCCTCCTCGTTGCCAGATCCCGTCCTTTGACAGCATCCCATGGGCTCTCCAGAGCTAAGAAGGGGAAGAGAGTGCGTGGTCACAATGACGCCTCCGCGGATGGGTGAGGCGATAAAGTCCATGGAAACGGCAAGGTCTGTAGCAGTCAGCTTTCAGTATCACCGCTTGAACGTCGCGACGCTCAATTCAAGGCGACAGGCCGGAGGGACCCCTTGAACCTCGCGAGGGTCAACATGAGAAATTGACTTACCATGGACCTGGTGAGGAAGGAATTTGAAACATTCCACGATGAGTTCGCCGTTTTCATCGACTTTGCCAATGTCGACGTCGTCCACGGCCAGCCTCTAGTTATCAGGAGGGCGAGCCCATGCGACAGGTGTGGAAAGAAGACACACGATGTACTGGAGTGTGGAGAATTCGTGCAAACGATGCCATTCAAACAGGGAGGAGGCCGACTCATGTCGAGGCTTTGCCTCCTCTCAAGAAATGACTTCGTTTCTGGCTTTGTTGAAATTGACTATCTCAGAGCGGTACCGGCTGAGGGCCAACACGGGCCTGTATATATAGTCTGGGTGACACGATGAAACACGTAGGCCTCCCAGGAAGTTGGGCCTATATCTATATATATGAATGGGTATAAGTATCAAACAATTTCTGAAGGAAACTTAACGACTATATTCGTGTGGTCAGGGGATGAAAGACTTTGGCGCAGACTTGTCCAGTCCCTCTCATGGCTTTGGATGATGGAGATGGAGGGACTTTTTTGGGACCGACTCTGAGGAAGGCTGGTCTATTTATCTTCTTTGGCCCGAGTTTCCCCAGCTGAGTGTACATTGGTGGATGAGTCAAGATGATGGTGGCCTGTAAATATTGCGAGACGGCAATCAGTGACTGGGTTGTAGAGGATGCGCTTGATGTCGCTTGTTGGTTGACAACATCCAGCACGTGGAAAACATGACTACCTAGCTTGACATTCGACGAATGTCATGCTTGTTGCTCATACTCATACAGTCACATGCCGTGCAAATGCTTTGATGGTTTGCAGAATGGATAGGAAGCTCCATCAAACTGCCTTACGACACGACGACATCCTTGGATCTTATGGGGTAGCCCCTGATGCAGCGTCAAACAAACATCTTGTGGCGAGTGCGAGGTGCAGTCTTTTCTTGTCTAGGGATCATCGAACGTGCTTGCCAACAAATTAATGGCCCCTAAGGGGCCTTGGATATCATGTGTTGAATTAAACATATAAAATTTATAGATTGCGATCCAGCCCTTTACAGGCTATTATTATCCTCCTCAAGTCACTCATCCCCTGCCTGCCTCCCCATTCCAACACCTCAGGGCTCCCCTTACGCAGTGGCCTCCTTGGTGTCGTCGACGTGCTCAAAGAACTCCCCTTCGCCCTTGCGGGCCTTGACCCTCTCGATCTCGGCCGTGAGTCTGGACTCGCCCTTGCGGGTCTTCCAGGGCTTGGGGCCCTCGTGCGAGAAGAGGAACTCGATCTCCTCGAGCGTCTTGCCGCAGGTCTCGGGGTAGAACAGGTAGAACCAGATGGCGGCGGCGCAGCATAGGCAGCCAAAGGTGGTGAAGGTGTGCCACTTGATGTTTTGGAATGCGGGCGGAGTGAAGAGGTTGAGGGCAACGTTGAAGATCCAGTTGCTCAGGGCGGCGAGGGACATGCCGGTGGCGCGGGTTCCTTTGACGAAGAATCTGAGAGTTAGTCATACTTGCCTTTTTTGGTTAGTGCAAATGTGAGATGACTATGCTTACCGAGCGACCAGACCTCGGCGGCGTAGATCCAGCAGACGGGCGCCAAGGTCAGAGCGTAGACGACGATCAAGAGGAACGAAAAGGTCAGGACGGTGTTGGCCGGGCTGCCCGATCGGACAGAGAATACGACGTTCGCGTTGCCCTCCACGCCTTCCGGGACGAGCTCGTGGTTGCCAGCCATGGTGCCAGCGACGACAAAGTGGCAGAGGGCCATTCCGAGGGCACCAGCGACGAGAAGAACACGGCGTCCGGTTTTGTCCTAAAAAGAAGGTAAGTTAGCAGGGGGATTTCCTGGGGTGCAAGTGAGCTTGGATATCATTTGTCTAGAGTAGAGCTTATGGGTAGTCGTCAGGGGGAAAACTCCACCAGCTCCGACCACCCACGATGCTCACCGGAACATGCTAGACAACAATTCATATGACTCAAACGTGAAAACAAAATGGCCACTTACGATAAAGAGGAACATGATTCCGGTGAAGATAAGGAAGACGGCGTACTGGGTGCCCGAGGTAATCAGGGCGACGTTGCCCTTGAGGCCGGCCATGAGGGCGATGTAGGTCAGATAGTAGACGATGACGTTGGCGCCAGCCAGCTGCTGCCAGGCCTGCACTGACATGCCGGCCAGGGTGCGCTTCCACATGCCGCGCTTGAAGAACTTGCGCCAGCCGCGGCCGGCCTCGAGCTCGGCGTGGATAGCGGTCTGGATCTGCTCGTACTCGGCGATGACGAGGGGGTCCTGCTCGTTTCCGTCGGCGTGGATGCCGGCCAGGACCCGGAGCGACTCCTCGTTGCGGCCGACCTTTGCGAGCCAGCGGGGCGAGCGCGGGAGGAAAGGCAGGCCGGCCATCATCAGCACGCAGGGGATGTACTGCGTGCCCCAGGCGGTGCGGAACGAGCCCGGCCCGTCGATGGTGTTGATGCAGCCCACGCCGATGAAGTACATGATCAGGATGCCGAACTCGATGGCGAGCTGCTGGATGATGACGAGCGAGCCGCGCTTCTCGGCCTTGGCGATCTCGGCCAGGTAGACGGGGACCTGGGCAGATGTGATGCCGACGGTGAAGCCGTTGAGGACGCGGCCGCCGACGAGGGCCTGCCAGTTGGGGGCCGCCACCTGCACCGCGGTTCCGATGAGCCAGAAGATGCAGGCGGTCATGAGGGCATCGCGGCGGCCGATCTTGTCGGACAGGGGGCCGGCGACGGCGGAGCCGGCAACGGATCCGATGGACAGGGCGGCGCCGATGACGCCCTGGACCACACCGGACGGGTTGTTGAAGAAGGTTATGTACTGTTCCGAGACCACGATGGCCGACATTGAAGAGATATCGAAACCGAAACTATAAGCCAAGGTCGGTGAGTTAGCAACCCGGAGGGTTAGAATCTCTCGTGCGATACCACGGAGTAGGGCTAGGGGAGAGCGCTAAACAAGACTCACAGTACACCACCCAATGTTGCGATCAGCGCAACAAAGTACTGGTTGTAAATCACGGGAAGCTTCATCTTGGCGGTTTGTGCTCTAGCTGTGACGATTCGGTTTCTGTGTGACCAGTATCCCGGGGATGTACCGTTGTGTGATCCGCTCCCTCTGAGGATGCAGATACTTTCGGCAAGCCAAAGTGTAGAGAAACACAAAAGAATAAGCAGGCCGGACACAGAACAGCAGGATCTCAGGACCAGTCACCAGCCGGCCGGGAAAACAGGACTCGCAGGCGGTTTAAATATGGGCGGGTGTTGCAGGGGTGAGCAACGGACTTTTGCAGCAACAGCAACAAACCATGAGCAGAGAGACGCCATCATGATGCGAGTTCATGTTGCCCTGGCGGCTCACACAGCACCGACTTCTCCAAGGGCAGCCAGGGGTGGGAGGAATGACCTAACCAGCTCTTTCTTGGGGTTCTTGTTGCGGGTATTTACTCCGCACCATGGCTCTTCTCACGCCAGTGGAACTGGTCTGTTTCCCCGCATCGTCCATCCCTGACCAGGCTGGAGGCCCAATGTGGGGATGCCCTCCGCCCCCAGGAACCAAGGTTGCTCTGTACCCGGGGGCCCCCAAAGAGATTATTTGACGTCATTGGTGGAGTCGGAGTAGCAGAGCACGAGCATCAAGAGGACGGCAGGACTGAGTAAGTGAGCGTATTCCATCTGGAGGCGGGTGAGGTTTTCGACTCGGTCCATAACACAGGACAAGGGGATGTGTTTCGTACGGTTGGAAGCGCCTGTTCCCCGCACAAGGAGAAAGAGAAGAAAGCGGCCAAGGGAGACAAGACTGTGCTCTACACGGAGGCGATGGCCGGTTGGACGGTCGGCCGGCACGGCAAGACTCATGATTTGTTTAGTGCTAGATGGATGCGCACCAATCACGTCGGATGGCCGACCGGTTGATGACAACGGTGAGTGAAATCAAGGGTGAAAGGGTCGCAGTGTTCGGTGAAAGAGTATGCAATTTAATTTAGCATTCGCACATTTTAATTTGAAGAGATGCAAGGGCCAACCGCTCTATGTACATAGATTAATTTGATGGTCGTTCAGACTGCCGTGGTGGTATTAAAAGGAAGGTTTTTTGGAGCGGACTTTTCACCCCCTTGGCAACCCTTGCGCACATTGTAGTGGGTCTTTTATGCGCCATGCTTGAAGGATGTGAATTTTTTCTACATAGTACTATGTAGACCCATGGGACTGAAAACAACACAACACAGCATTAACCATGTACAAACAAATCAAAATTGTAGGAAAAAGCAATTTGCAGGGTCCAAGTCCTTCAGATTGCCATGCGAGTGAGTCCCCCCAAAAACCCGATAGACTGGCAGGGTGATTGGGGAAAACCAAACAATTGATCCTATCCTCCTCCCTCCATCGATCATCGCCTTGCAATCTCGCCCACAGCCCAGTTTTGTGTATGTTTTTCTCCCTCCCCGTCCCGACGTTTGCGGAGATGGTCAAAGGTCCACATCCCGTTACCGGGCTCGTATGCTCGGATCGTTGGATCGGCCCGAATCCTTCACTCGCCTCAGGGTAACATGGTCGTCAAGCACTCTTTATGACCAATTGTAACAATATAGGGCCAAGAAAAGGCGGTAGAGAGTTCGTTTTGCATGAGATGTCATAAAGCGTAGACGGCGTGCCCTCCTTGCCATACCGACAATGAGCTATGTGCGTGTTTTCCAATATGAGACACTAAGAATTAAAACCGGCCACTGACCAAGTAAGCGACGACAACACCATGAGAGATGTAGTTGTGCTAACCCCATGCTGACCCAGGGGGGGAAAAGGAGACCCAAATAGAAGCAACCCGACACCACAACACCAAAAACACCGCCCCCGGAAAAATCCCAAAATCCCAATGCCTCAAATATAAAAAGAGGCAAAGTTGCCAAGGATGAACTGGTAGCTGTCGTCCCTAAAGTCGTCCGGGATCAGCTTGGCGTCATTGTCAAACATGTTCATCAGCTGCTTCCCCTCGGACCACTTGGGCCAGTACATAAAGTCGTTGACGCCCGTGTTGGGGTCGAGGTTGTAGAGGAAGTTGGTGTAGTAGCCGACGAACGCGCGGCTCGCGTAGTTTGGCTTGATGCCGTAAAACACCTGCAGCAGGTCGCTGCCGTGGAACGTGCCTAGGATCGGCGTGCCAAAGTCGTAGCTCGACAGGTACGACCACGACGGCACCGTCGGGTTGAGTGTGCTGGTGGTCGTCAGGAACAGCCGCCGCGTCAGCGTAAAGGTCAGGTCGCCCAGGATCGCCGCCAGTCGCTTGAAGCCCGGGTAGATCTCGTTGAAGATCAAGGTGCGGAAGGGCGATCCCGCGGTCAGGCTGGTCGGGTACGTGTCGACGAGGCCGGAGATGGTCGCCCGCGGCGCGTTGTTGAAGAAAATGGTGCTCAGGTAGCTGACCAGCTTGTCGGTCGTGGTGATGTTGCTCTGGAACAGGCTGAAGAGCGTGCCCTCGTCCTCCTGGCTGCCGATGATCATGGGCACGGGGCGGTATTTGTTTCCAAAGACCAGGATGTCCGGGCTGGCCGTGAGCACGCGGCCGTCGGGCCGGGGCAGGTACGAGAGCGCGATCGAGTTGTACGACAGGATTCCGGGGACCGAGTTGGCCGCGTTGAGGAAGTCTTGGTACGGCAGCTTGCGAAGGCACGCCAGAGTATCAGCCTGGCCTGCGCAGCCGGCCGACTTGACCACCTGCGCGTAGACGTCCTTGCCCTTGGGGCAGTCGAGCGGGTCGGCCGGTATGATGCTGCCCGAGTTCATGATGGCCCCGCGGAAGAGTGGCTTGCCATTGTAGGTGCTGCTGCCGTCGAACATGATCATCTGGTCGAGGACCGAGATGGCGCCCGCCGACTCGCCCCAGATGGTGACCTTGTCCGGGTCGCCGCCAAAGGCCTCGATGTTGTCGGCGACCCACTCAAGCGCCATGCGCTGGTCCAGCAGACCGGCGTTTCCGGAGCCCTCGGCCAGGATCTCGGCGCCCGGCATGAATCCGAAGCCACCGGTCCGGTAGTTAACCGCCACGAAGATAAAAGGCTGGCCCTGACTGACGGCGTTGTTGATGATTGGCGCGCCAGAATACATACCGTTACCGCCGAGCTGTTGCGCACGGATTGGTGTTAGTACGATTTGATGCATGGGTAAGTGCATTTTGCATGCAGATATGCATATGCATGTGGGAAACGCCTTGTGGCGAACTTCAACGACATACCTCGAAGCCACCACCGAAGATCCAGAACAGCACGGGGAGCTTGTCGCCGGCCTTGACGCCGACGGGTCTCTCGACGTTGATGTTAAGGCAGTCCTCGCTCGCGGCCAGGACCTTCTGGAACAGGCCCGTGTTGATGACAGTGCCGATGACCTGCCCCAGCAGCCCGCCGCTCTCGGTGGAGAAGAACATCTGCGGGCACTGCGGCGCGACGAGCATGGAGGCGTCGAACTTGCCCAGGGGTTTGCTGAGTCGCACCGGCGGCTTCATGCGCAGGTCGCCGACCGGGGGCTCGGCGAATGGGATGCCCCTGAACGACTCGACGTTGGAGAGGACCGAGCCCGTGATGGTGCTACCGTCCGAAAGTGTCATGTCGACAGTCACGGTGCGCTCCTCGAGCTTGGGCGCCTCTCCCGTGGCGGGCATCTCCGGTACCGGGGAGCGGGGCCAGTGTGTGGGCAGGTCCAAGGCTGGGGATGACCGGGGCAGGGCAGCAGCCTGCACACCGGCAGCAGCCAGCATGGCTGCGGAGAGAACCGAGGCCTTCATCTTGTTCTTCTCGTGAGAGATGCCGATGATGGACAGGGACGTTTGCTTGAAGGGACAGGACTGTGTCGAAGTAAGAAACAATACTATGATTCACCTTCAGCTAAGAGGCAAAACGGGCTCAACGACAGGGCCAGTGGTGAGTGTCCGAGGGGGAGGCACTTGATCCACACTGAGGGACTGGCTAAAGAAGGGTGGCATGTCTTGGGCTCTTAAATAAAAGAGTATCCCATACCGCCCCTGGGCGGACGACAAAGTGCTTGTCGATGTGGGTACCATGTATGCTAATGGCATTGGCATTACTTCCCACATGGCTTTCTGGTGTGTGCGCGGCCCTAGCGGGGGTTGCAGCGCATCCTTGCCTTGATCTAGTTTAGAGGCTCAGCCCGAGGGTTCCGAGAAACCGTTGCTGCAAGCTGCATCGCACTTGTTGACTGGCAGCAGCAGGAACGAGCTATTCCCAGGTCAGGGCAAGCGCCCAGCCACCCGTTGGTCCGCTCTCGAATAAACAACACAAAGCAAAAAAGTTAAATTATACAGCAAGATGAAGGACCGCCTCGGTCGAGAAGAAATGTCGACAAACGCATGAAAAATGACAAGTCAGTATGCTTGTCCGGCTGAGAAGCAGCCGCTCGGGGAACTAGGTACACCGTAGTTTTTGCAGGGACGACCACCAGCTCAGTACAAGGGGAGGGCCAGGTGATCGGCACTTTCAACAAAATTAAAAAAGATGGTCTGGGGAAAGGAAAAGACTTCCCACTTGGGCCAACTCGGCCGCGCAACGTAGGATGACACAGCCATTATTGGACCCGTAGGCCCAAGGGCGGTGATGGAAAAATTGGATTTTATAATGCGGGGGTGCTAAGATGTCGAGCAGCCCAGCTTTTTCTATGATTAGATTCAGCAAGTCTGAGCGGAGGAGTCCAGAAGTATATTGTTAAAGAAGCAACTATTTTTCCTTTCTGGTTGTTTTTTTTTTCTCTT
>JARHUK010001221.1:62959-73332 GCA_031001725.1 Pseudopyricularia javanii | reverse complement strand
TTTGTCTTTTTTTTTATCTGAGGTGTCGTTTTTTTTTCTTATGTTCTCTGGTGCCAAAGGCATGCGTACCTGTTCAGGAAACGGTCAGCCATGGCCTGATTTTGATAAACAACTAAAAATGGATTGCCTTTGATACCCCCTCCCATAGAGAGAGTCATTTTGGAGCTGGCGTCTTTTTCTCCTCATTTTTACCTTTTTTGGAGCCTTTCGGCGTTGGCGCGCCTCCCATTTAACAACGTTTGACGGATTGAACGTTGTGAATCTTGACATATGCAGCATGACGGAAAGAAAGAAAGAAGCATCATCGAAAAAAGTTAAACGAGCCTTGGAAAAGCATAACATATTACCACATCAGGTGAGTAAAAGCTTTTTTAAGTATTTTGTTTTTTCCCGCCAGGCACGAACCACTCGGCCAAATGCGGGATGCTGTTCTAAACTCGGCTCGCCCCTGAGAAAGAAAAAAAGTCTAAATCGGGACAGGGACGAAGGGAAGGATCCCATAGCCGACGATGGTGCAATCGCATCGCGATCCAATCAAGGGGCAGGCGACGTCTGATCAAGCCTGGGATAACCTGGTTGACATGAGATGAAATATGGCCCATCAATGAATGAAAAGGTGGATACAAACGCCAAAAAAGTGCCCAAACTGGGAAACATCTGAGATATTTTCAGACGAAAGTCGGTATGCTTCGGCCGAACTGGCCATATCCACCAGGATGGATGGCTATGCAACTAACATGACCTGCATATGTATTGTAGGGAATAAATTTAGTTTCGCCTCAAAGATTGACAGATTGCAACCAGGCCACACCCAGATATAGCATCTCGACTCATTGGACCATCGATACCTGGGGGCACGCAATCGAGTTGCCATCATGCTGACGGGACTTAGGGGGTGCTTGAACCAGTCTCACGGGATTCGTATTCTCAATGTTTTTGTTTGTATAAGAAGAGGCTTGGGACTCTCCTCCTCGATTGTGGATTTGCCCTGATGAGCCAGCCTTCTCGCTCACGACATTACAGCAGTGTCCTTGATTTTCATATCATTCCAGTCTCTACCATTTGTTGAACACATTGTCTTTTCTATTTTTTTTTCTCTTTCTCTCTTTTCGCTCTTCAATCTTGCTTTCATCTCTTTCCTTCAAGATGAAGTTCTCCTTTGTTACCCTGCTGTTCTCCGCAGCATCGAGCTTGGCGCTCGCCGTGCCCGAGGGCAACTCGAGCGTATACGACGCAGTCATCATCGGTGGCGGCCCTGCCGGTCTCGCGGTGGCGAGCGCTCTCGGCCGCGTGCGCCGCAAGGCGCTCCTCATCGACTCGGGCGAGTACCGCAACGCGCCGACGAGGCACATGCACGACGTCCTTGGGTTTGATGGTGCGTTCTTCTCTTTGTCCCCCGCTGCCTTGTGTACAAACTAACACCGACATTTATACAGGTGTCACACCGGCCTACTACCGAGATGCGGCCCGTAGGCAGATCGCGTTCTACAACACCGTCTCGCTCACAAACGGGACCGTCAGCAAGATCACTGGCAGTGACGCGGACAACTTTGTCATTACCAGCACGACCCCCGGCAACAAGGTGGAGACCATCAAGACCCGCAAGGTCATTCTCGCCACCGGTCTGAAGGACCTCCTGCCCGATACTCCCGGCCTGTGGGAGAACTGGGGCAAGGGCATCTTCTGGGTATGTTTTCAGTGATATTCTCGCCGTTTCCTCATATCTTTCCATTCCACTGACATCCAACTCCCCGCCCTGCAGTGCCCCTGGTGCGACGGCACCGAGCACGCAGACCAGTCCATAGGCGTCATGGCCCAGGAATTTTCCGAACTCCCCTCGACCGCCCGTGAGGTCATAACCCTCAACTCGGACATCATCCTCTTCGCCAACGGCACCGACAACCCCGATGCCCGCAAGGCCACCGAGGCCAAGAACCCCAACTTCGCCGACTGGATGCAGATCCACAACATCACAGTCGACAACCGCATGATCAAGGCCATCACGCGTCTCAAGGACGGCGGCGCCGAGAAGCATGACCCCTCCCTCCCCACCGCGCCGGAGTATGACCTCTTCTCGGTAGAGTTCACCGAGGGCCAGCCCGTGCAGCGCGCAGCCCTGTTCCTGTCCTACCCGGACGCCCAGCGCAGCACGGTCGGCGAGGAGGCGGGCGTGCAGCTCCTCGGCGGCCGGCTGTCGGCCGACGTGAGCAAGGGGTACCTCACCAACGTCCCGGGCGTCTACGCCGTCGGAGACGCCAACTCGGACAACAGCACAAACGTCCCGCACGCACTCTACTCGGGCAAGCGCGCGGCCGTGTTCCTCCACGTGCAGCTGGCCAGGGAGGACCAGGCCAGGGAGACGGCCAATGCCACGTCCAAGAGGAGAGCTCTGGACCTCGAGCCACGCTCCATCTGGGACAAGGTCACGGGGCAGCCGGGCGACATCCTGTACGCGGGGGAGTTTGACCAGTGAAGGAGTAATGCATTTCGCGGATAAGAGCTTTCATTCGTTTTCATAGAGGGATTGAAGGATAAAAGGAGCGTTGGGTTTATGTATTAGTTAGGGTAAGATCACTCGTTTTTTTAAGCATCGAGAAAAGCATGTGTGACTTGTGACATTTTGGATCCTGTGCAGTAAAAGAGAGTTTGAGATCATGTCAAGGATCTGGATCTAAAATGAAAAAAAAACACAACTACCAGTGCCAGGCGGCAGCACAGGCTCCTCTCCGCTCAAGCATGGCAGCAACGTTTGGCTTTTAACCCCACTGTTGCGACCGCTCACGCTTCACAGCCGACCGCTCCCCGGAGATCCGACCTCCAAAACTATCATCACCAGCCTCCCCGGGCTGCTGCCCATCACCAACCAGTACCTCCTTGAACCTGGCCCACAGCCCGCCGCCGCCGCCGCCACCGCCGGTCCCACCGACTTCGCCATGGCTCTGACCATCGCGTCTGCCCACCCAGGGGCCCCTGGGGTTCCCCGCGGGGCCGACGACGTAGATGCTGCAGCAGGCGCCGCGGGTACGCTCGTACGAGTTGCCGCAGTCGGTCATCCAGCGGGGGAAGGCGCCCGTCTCGCCGTCCCATGTGGCGCAGAAGGCGGCGCCTTTGTCGTAGTTGGACGCCTTGGTCACCCACTTGTAGCACACCGGGTTCTGCTCCGGCGTCAGGTAGGGGTCGTCGCAGTTGTAGCCTGTCGGCTCGGGGAATGGGGCCTTGGTTGTTTTTGTGGTGGTCGTGGCGGTGCTGGTTAAAGTCTTGCTGGTGTTGCTAATGGTCGTGCTGCTAGACGTTTTGGAGCTACTAGTCGAGGTTTTGGAACTGCTGGTAGCGCTGGTGCTGGTGGAAGAAGACTTCACACTTTCTCCATCGTTGGCCGCTCCCCAAGACATATCACATTGTCCAAAAGCGGCCTGGCAGCCTGTACCGCAGTAATCAGGGCCGGATCCGCAATAGTCATAAGCCGAGCAACACGACCCAAACACGCTCCCTTTACAGACGGTGTTGACATTGGCGCCGCAGCGGCCAACCTGCGTGACGGGCAGGTCGGTCCGGAATGGCTGCAGCGCCGAGTTCACGGGGATGGCGTTGTCCTTGTCCTGTGCCAGCTTCTGAACGCTGCCATGGCTGCCAGATTGGTCGGTCCAGCTATAGCCCTTGGCTGGAAATTGGTTCTGAACCGTGATCTTCTTGACGTAGGCCACGTACGGCCCGCCGTTGGTGTCTGTGACGCCGCCGGCCCACTGAATAACTCCTTATTCAAACAATCGCTGGTCAAAATCTCATATCGTTGCCAAAGGGGCTTTGGGATATAATGTTACCTGCTTCATTCGAGGGATCCCCTCCGGCCCAGATGCCGATCTGCAGCCTGGCCGGTGTCTGCGGGAACTGGTGTGCGCTGCCAGGTTTGGTGCTGGCATCCTTGGCGTAAAATATGCGCACCCTCTTCCCGTCAATCAGCCACTCGATCGAGTCCTGCTTCCAGACGAGCGAGTAGGTGTGCGCCCTGCCCTGCGGATCGTCGACGTCGACGCTGGTCCCGCGGTCGTAGACGCCCGTGACCCCCTTGCCAAAGTAGTTTGTCTGCACCTGGCCCTTGGCGTGCCCAAATTTGTTGCCGGACCACTCCCAGTCGATCTCGTCGTGCGTGTCAGACATGAGCACCACCGAGGACACCATCCCCGTGCCCCTGGCCGCCTGGACCTGCACGTCGACGCGCCCGTACCACATGTACCAGGTGCTGACGAGCTGCGGCGCGTCGTAGCGCTTCAGGTACTGCAGGGCCAGGCCGCGGCCGTCGCGCGGGATCTGCGCGCCGACCGAGGTGGTCCAGTAGAGGTGCGCGTCGGCCGTGGGCTGGGTGAAGTCGACATCGTACTGCGCGAGGTTGAGGCCCGGCATGGGCGGGCAGTTCTTGACTGTGGGTGTTTCATGCGTGCTGTTAACGTCTGCGAAGGGTTTGTCTTCTCTACCAGAATCAATGGCCAGTGAACATGCGGTCTGTTACTGGTGTATTTGAGGGATGCGTACCATTCATTGGGTTGCAACCTGTCCCGGCAAGAGCCTGGGCGGTGGTGGCAAGACCTGCCGCAAAGAAAAGCAGGCGAAGAATCATCTTAGCTGGCGTTTCCATTATCTTTTGCCAACGGAAACAACTACCATGTAGCTTTATCCCTTGGGCGAATTACAAAGGCTCCTCTCTACAACATTCATGCCCCGTTAGCCAGAACCCAAAAAGTCCAACCCAACTTATTCTTTCAATGTGTGATTTAGGTGGTCATAGTCACCAGACAAATACCGATGTATCTATGGGGGCATGGAGGCAAGTAAGGATGTAGGTAGATACGTACCTTGGTAGCTTGATGGCAAGTATGTATGGAGGCCTTCAGGCAGTTGGGTAACGTATGTGGCGCTGCCCGCATCAAATACACACAGTTACTGGGCAGGTGGGCTTTTGATGTTGACTACCGAAGATCTGATGCTTAATCAAGATGTCCTATCAAGAAGCCTGTGAATAGGAAAGTGCCTTGAGAAGAAACGAAGAAGAAGAAGAAGCCCATGCTGTCAGGAGCCGGTGGTACGACTGTTGATTTTGTGCCATATTCTTGCCATTGTTGCCTCCTGAAAACATTTGAATCTGCTATCCGGGTGGCAATCAATTTACAATCTTTGTTAGGCATGTTGAAATGTGCCAAATGCAAGCTGCGTTCAGTTGGGGCTTGCGATTTGGTGGTATCGACTCCCATATCCTTGCAAAACAAAGAGATTTCTAGTCTCGTGTGAGACATATTGACTGCCAAGATACAAAATATCCATCAGATGAACTTGCTTATTGTTGTGAGACATCGCTTTGTAGTTGGGTATGGGTATGGCCTCCACCCGGCCTCTGGAGACAAAGGCACTCACAACATGCTGCCATTACAGATGACCTTGTGAAGTAGAGTCCAAGACTGCATCCCGCACGAGAAAATCGGAGGTTAACTTCGGGGACTAGGTGTTGTTCGGCTTTCTAAGTATGTAACTTGAGCAGGGTGGCAGGCCGATAGGTAGGTCGGTATGGATGTGCATTGTGGTTTGAAGACAGTGGCTGTGTAATTCGTGTGCCTGAGTAGTCATAAGCTGAATCTTGGCTGGGCTATAAAGACTTGGCGGTTCAACGGTGCCAAATTTTAACAGGCATTGGAGGATCATATTGGAACCCAGGCGTTGTGCCTTTGACTTGAACCGCCCATGTTTTCGTCTGGTGCTTTACCAGGTTTTATGTGCCGTGTACTGATCTGTGACTGGTCGGAAATAAGAAACGATCCTCTATTGCTAAATTGTACTTTTGCGTTCAGCAGGGGTTGGTATCTTATCCATGTACAGCCAAGACCATACGTGGCGGCGCAGCAACACCAGGGGCACAGCACAAACCTGATAATAGGATAAATAGAAATGTTCTTTATCACAAGGTCTCTTCTATCGACTTATCTCTCTACCTAGTTCTCTAACTACCTTTACTTTATCGGTAGCCCAGCAGAAACACTGCCAATCTCACGAGATGAGTACCCTCCCAGTTTGCGATTCACATCAGATTTATGACCCTTCCTGGCCTGCATCATCAAAACCGCAGTGGGAATGGCCATTTCGCTATGGTCCTACCGTCGGTTCGTGTATAGGAAATCCGCCTCCGCCTTCGGTCTGGGAACGAATTTCTCGTGAAATCGTCCGCGGGCTTCTCCGCCGAGCTCCGCCAGCGCCGCCAGATCTCACAACCGATGTCCCATGGTACCAGTCGGAGCTCCCAGAAATCAAGATAGCCCCTCGCAGGTCCTATCAGCCACTGCTTGTCACAGCTCCTAGCGCACTCAACGAAAAGACAGCCGGCAGCGGCAGCGGCGTTGACGATGATGAAGCAGACCATCCTATACACACCCTGCGGACCATCCGCACCAAGCTCTGGAACATCAACCCGGACCCATGGGTTGGGCGCTGGTTGTTTCTCCTCCCCGGGCTGGCAAATATGCCATGGTACGAGCGCTTAGTGATGTCGGCCGCAGCAGCCGGTGGTACCATCATTGACCTGGGATGCGGTGTCGGTGGTGACCTGAGACGAGTGGCCGCCGATATCGCCAAGACAGGTGCAGAACCGCGTCTCATCGGAGTGGACTCGCGTGCGGCGCATATTGATATTGGAAATCGACTTTTTGGCCCTGCCCCGTCGTCGATCAAATTCATCCGTGCAGATATGTTTGACTGGCATTGCCATGAGTCAAGAAGAGAAAAGAAAATCTGCCCTGGGCTTGCGGTCCTGAGGACGCTGTACGGTCAGGCGGACGTCCTAGTGATAAACATGCTGCTGCACGAGTTTTGCTGGGTGCATGGGCTGTACTCGTTCCTCATACCGGCTGCGGAGCTGGTTAAGCCGGGTGGGGTGATGGTAGGCTACACGCTCGGGACGACTGACCACATGGACGGGTCCTTTGGTGGTTGCTGGGAGAGTCACGATCGATATTACCATGATCGAAGATCGTTCTGGGAGTTGTGGAGGGAATTTCACCACGGAAACATAGATTTCCCCAGACATCCTGGTCTTGAAGATTGTCACTTTGCTCATGAGTACTTCTGGGAGATTGAGGAGATGGAGTCGTTTGACCTTGCGGAACTTGGCTGGGAGGACGGTGACATGGCCTGGATGGCTGACACAAAGCTGCCGTGGCGAAATGGCTCAAGCATTAAGTCACCTCCTGTGGAACACCTCAGGGGATTTCGATTTGTTGTAAGGAGGACCGCTCGACTCTGGATCGAAGAAGCGCTTAGAAGTAAGGGTAGCCCACGTGGCCCATTCGAGCATACGTACGACAAGTGGCATACATAAGCAAACATTGGGAGTGACTGTGTGTTTGCGATAATTCAAGCAGTTTGAGCCACAGAACTTTGTCCCGTAGAAAACCGTATGCTACAGACCTCTTGTGTAAGCATGTGACTGTTGCGCAATGGCAGCCGATACTATAAGCAGAGATTGACAGGCTTGTGAGATGCATGCTCATGAGTTTGATATAAGTCACTGATTCCTTCGTTTACCTATAAAAAGGACCGATCCAACCTCCAAAAAACTGCAATGCCCAGTCTAGCTTTTTCCACTATACCCTTTTGACTGCTATATCCAGGCGCCAGTCAGACAATCAAGAACAAGAACAAAAGAACGAGATGTGCCTCCTCACCCGCAGATACGACACCTGGCCCTGTGGCCACCACCGTCAAGACATCCCTGCGTTCGAAGAGATCTGCCAGGCCCGGCGCGACGGCGATACAATCACTTGCAACAATACCGTCCGCTGGACCGACGAGGCCTCGCCCATCATCTTCCCCAGCGAGGAGCCGTGCCCTAACTGCGACGGCCAGCGCAACGGCGACGCCGACGTCAGCGACCAGATGTTCTTCTTCCGCGACTGTGACGCCCGAGCCCGGCGCATCTACGCGGAGCGCGGCCGCCAGCAGCCCCGTGAAGAGGGACCACAACGCGGCGGCGGTCGGCGGTCAGGCGACCCCGTAGCGGCGGACCATGGTCCAGAGGAAGTCCGAGCCCCGGCTGGCGAGCAGCAGTTGCCTACGGCATTACTGGACTTTGTGCGAAGGTTCCGCGCGCGTGGCGGGTTTGGCCCCGAAGGACCACGTATGGTAGATCGTGCATTCCGCCCCGGTGCGCCTGGCAGCCCAATCACGCAAGCTCGAGGCACCAGACTGCCCGGGTTCGGCAATGGTGGCCACAGCGCACGCTCAGAGTCTGGCGGTGGCCCACGTTATCCCAGGGCTAGGGTCCAGCCCATCAGCGGTGGTATGGGGTACTCCGGTGCTAGGAACCCAACGTTCGGCGGGACCTTTGCAGGCCTTCGAGGAGCAGGCAACATGCAAGCTGGCCCGAACTTCTCGGCAAGCTCGCCGGGGATGGGGGATTCAGGGCAGGACCAAGCTTTCAGGGTCAACAGCAGCGCGAATCCCTTCGATGACCTGCTGCGGGAGGTGCAGGGAATGAGACGAACGAATCAGCAAAGACCTGATCCCGGAAACCAGGGTTGGACCAAGACTGCAGAACCGGTTGTGTTTTATCCTGATGATTACGCTGTTGGGGGTGGGCACCCGTGCCTGGTTTTGCCGATCCGGGAGGAGTTTTCGTTTCTTGGTGGATCGATGCCGTATGGTGGCTGCGCTGGGTCTATGTGCTGTTGCGGGTCTACCTTTTGCGAGTTTTCGCGGTAGTAGGTTGCTTGGGCGTATGCCTATATGCTTTGCTTCACAGTGTAACTAGGTGGAACTTGAGTATCTACCTGCGTATTAACTAGCTACAGTAGTGAGGTGTCAGGTGGTCAGGTAGTCTAGCACATAGCCTTTTTCGTCCCGGGTGGATTTTTTTCTCACTTTAGTATCCGATATTTCAATACTGGTTGCTTCTGTGTATTCGAAGCTCCATGGATTGCACTTGATATTGAAAATTGGTCTAATGATGGCATGAACTGTAGTCGCTTGTCCCAAACCTGCCAAATAGTAAACTGCCGAAGAATATACCACCTATTACGGAGAGGAAATATCCAACATTCATCGTCATAGCCGCCAACATCCTATATGTTGAAGCAAGGATGGTGATGTTAATCGACCCGAGTCTATCTCCTGCAAGAGCGGCCTCACTCGGACAAGGGACTTACACCAAGTATCCTATCCCGCTAATGACCATCTCCCCAACTGCGCGTGCCGTGTCGGTCATCATCAGGTGTCTTAACCGCTCTGCAGTGCCAGTCTTCTCCTCGGGGTCTTCGTCGGATTCTTCGCTGTGGCCATGACATGATGGGATTTCGTCTTGCAAGTAGTATTCAAATTTTCGGCTCGCGGCGGCAGCGGTGACAGTATCCGGGTCTCCAAACGTGACATTCCGAAAGGCAACAAGGGCGAAATGCGTGATTGTGAGGAGAAATATGAAGATGCAGGTGCCGACATAGGCACCGTGGCTGGAGGGCAACCAAGCCCGCCAGAAGAGCGGCGTGCTCTCGGAGACGAAAAAGACCATGGCCATATCGCTCGTGGTCGTGGGTACCGTATCCCCGGATTGTCCGGTCGACATGTTCATCGTTGGCCAAGGAGACGGTGTCGCTTGGGCGGCCATGAGCGTGGTTGTGGTGATCATATCCATGTCGTTGTCTTGGCTATGGGGATTGCGACCCAACGTTGACCGTATCTTGATCGGTTGGTTCAGCCCCGAGAGCTGACAGCGGCAGAAAGATGCAGTTTGACCGACAGGAAGACGGGAACAGACTTTTATTCAAGTACTGTTGCCATTGGGTCGGAATTTAGTGCTGCGGCAGTACGAGTGCAATAATCTTAATCTTGGCTCCGCCGAGCACTTTTCCGGGACCTTTTGGCTGCTCATAACTTGCTCATATTCTCTCACCGACCCCCGACATCAGAGGATACATCCCAAAACCCGCGGATCCTCCACCGTGTAGCTTGGAAGAAGTTCTTGTAAAAGGAGAATTGTATAGCTGTGCTTTTAGATGTTCAGGGAATGGTAGATATCTAGGTATTTATTTGACTTACACAAGATTGTTTCATCATGCATGTCAGGAAAGCTAAGGTACTGTACGTATAATTAGTGGGGTACCAAAAGTAATTGCAATTTTCCCAAAACACACCCAAAATCTCCAAAAATCACCCTTTTCAAAAGTTCAAAACAAAATCATATCACAAGCTCTGCGTTTCAAAACATATAAACTGGAAAGAAATTTACTATGTTTAAAGATTTACATATATATTAATTTGAAAAAATCACGGATTAAATTGCATGTTATATCCCAGTCAAAAGCTAGCATAAGGTCGGGAAAAAAACTTATAGTGGGTTATAA
>JARHUK010001221.1:7144-62878 GCA_031001725.1 Pseudopyricularia javanii | reverse complement strand
GCTATATAGTAAAAGCTTTTATAAAATTTTATTTGATTTTCATTTTTCAGAAAAAATTATAAAGTGTTACGATTTAGTTTTGAATTTTTGAAAAGGGTGACTTTTGGCGATTTTGGGTGTGTTTTGGGAAAATTGCAATTACTTTTGGTACCCCACTGTAGATCGCTGAAATTGCATACATACCTGTAAATACTCAAAACCCCGAAGAACCACAAGTGAGAGTGCAACGATCTGCAAAATAAAAACAGCAAAGCAGTCAGGATTGCACAAAAGCAGTGGCTTGACCATAATGACAAAATGCTAAATTTCATTATAGCTTCCTACCATTCAAGGACATTCAACGCGGAACGCCGGGGAGGGCGCCAGCGAGAGTATACCAGAATAGTCGTTCCATTAATTCATTCCCAAATCATATCCCCAAAACACTTTCACCATTTCCATCTCATCGTATTCGGCGTGCTGAACAGTTGGCCACTCAAACCCTACATCCGGCTTTTTTTCGAGCGACCTCCAATCAAAACCAACTTTGGCGCAAATCGCCAACCTGTCCAGGCGGCATCTGAGCGGCCTTTCACCCCGGCCACACCACGCTGCGCCGCACTCAGGAAGTGGTAGCGGCGACCAAGAGGGGGTAGTAGCGGCCCTTGACCTTGATGTAGGCGTCGGTCTCAAGCTTCTGAACGACCTTCTCCTCCTTGCCGTCGGGGTTGGTCTGCGAGTGGTGGTAGCAGATTTTGTTGACCCAGTTGGCAGCGGCGCAGTCGGCATTGTCAGCGCACTTCTCAACGCACTCGCGGTAGCTGCTGGCGGTAGCCGTTTCATAATGGTGGCTCAAGGCGGCGTGCTGGCAGGCAACCATGAAGTCGACGCCCTTCACGGTGGCAGGCTTGCCGTGGTTGTCGGGGCACCCCCACTTGGGCGCACCGAGGGGACCCTTCTTCATGTCCTTGCAGTTGTCGCCCGAGCAGCCGGCGCAGGCGCCCGAGCAGCCAGCCGAGTGGGCGCTCATGAAGGCCTTGGCCTCGACCTTGGGCGACTTGTTGTTGGTGCTGAAGTAGCAGTTGGAGGTCTTGGGCTCGTAGTCGACACTGAGGCAGGCCGGCGTCTCGCCGCAAGCGGACATGCACGCCGCGAAGGTTGGGTACCGGTCAGGCACGTCCTTGAGGTAGGTGGTTCCGTGGCGTTTCTGGCAGGACATGACAAAGTTCTGGGATTGGGGCCAGATGTCAGCTCGTTGGTCCTAGATGGGATGATTTTGATGATAAATTGGGACTCACCTCTCCGGTAGGGCTGGCAAAGATTTGGCCATCAGCCTCAGGGCAGTCGGTGGAGCACCTCTTGGACTCGAAGTGCTTGGGCTCGATGGTGGGCGGGCTGGTGGCGTAGTGGTAGTGAACTCCAGGCTTGTGGATCGTGGAGTATTTGCCGGGACCATAGTACTTGCAGTTGTACTCACCCGGAGGTGACGTGGTATCGAACGAAACACTTTGGAAACAACGCATCAGTACAGCCATCACCGACCTGCCAGGGCAGACACATACCTAGAGCATTCCTTGTGGTGGCTACACTTGTCCACACAGTCCTTGTGGCTGCTGGCACGGTCAAAATCGATGACGGCGTTCCCACTAGCTTCGGAGCAGCACTGGATGTAGTACCACGTCCCGTCGATTCCTTCGTAAACCTTGCCGTCGCCTGGAGGTGACTGTCAGTATGTGTAAAGAGGTCCTCAAAAGCCATTAGCTACTCACTCATCGGGCAAGCCATCGACGTGGTTTTGGCAGGCTTGGCTACAGCTGACAGAGCACGGGGCGTGTTGGGGCAGAACTTGGGTACCCAAAGGTGGTACCCGGCGGTGGGTTCTGGGTTGTTATCCGGCTCCATCTCGCAGGCCCCGGTGCTAACGTGATACTCGGCGTTCTGGCACTTGGAATCCTTTGCGCAAAGGGCGGCACATTCCTTGAGGGAGTTCACACCGGGGTGGGTGTAGTATCCGTGGCTTGGGTTGGCGTGACCGCAGAGCAGCTCAAAAGCCCGCCCGTCCCTGAGAAGAAATGAGCACGAGACCAGGGTCTTTGAGTGGCAGGGAAAGCTTACATGTAAAAGATCTTCTTGTGATCTTTGTTGCCTGTACAGTCATAAGAATCCAGGTTGACGTATGCGTCCTTGTCACCATCATCTTTGACCGGTGGCTTCTTGTCATCATCTTCCTTGACTGGCGGCTTCTTGTCGTCCTCCTTAACAGGCGGCTTCTTGTCGTCCTCCTTGACAGGTGGGGGAGGAGGAGGCGCCGGGGCCTCGCGCTCATACACCCATTGGTACGTAGCACCATTCTCGGAGACTTTGTCCGAGTTGACCTTCTCGGCGATCGAAGTGGGCTTGGGCCGGAGGAAGCACTTTTTCACCTTCTCCGTGTAGTGCGAGTGGCCACAGTCTGCCTTCTTCGCGCAGAGGGAGGCGCACTCGTGGGCATCGGCGACATCCGACACGGTGGTGGAGGGGGTGAAGGGTTTAACCATGCTGTTGCAATACAGCTTGAAGACCTTGCCGTCGCTGTTGTCTTGTGTTAGCTGAGAAGGGCAGCCGAAAAACCAAATGTTGAATTCTTACGTGGTGTATTCCTTCTTGTGGTCGAGCTCCTTGTCACATGTGAGGCCGGCAACTGTTGGAACCAGTGCCATGAAGGCGGCGAGGCCTGCGAAATGAAGAATCTGCATGCTTGCGGTAGAATGTTGGGATGTGGAAGTTGAGAGATGATGATGGATGAGGATGGCTTGCAATCTTTTCCTCTTCGACGAGGAGCTCCATCCGTGTTTATATATCGTTGTAATGACATACACAATCTCAGGATGACCATTCTTCAATATCTTGTCTCCCACCCCCACCATTACTTCGTATATCGCAAAAGCACTCCAGATCTTGTCTGGCTTGCTGGTCATCAGGACCAAGCTAGCCCGGTGTTACGAACGCCACGCATTGTAATCCCGAAAGGCAAAGCCACCGCGGCCAACAAATCAATTCGACACTCGGGGCGTTGGTCATAAGGGTTCACCTGATAGAATTAAACTTGGCATATCAACCACAACCCTCAGGAAGCAAGTTTGCACAGCAGCCCCTTCGATTGGTACGTAATGTTAGTGCTTCCCGGCATGGCCCGCCCGCTCCGCTTCTTGCTTGCCGGCATGCCGCTGATCCCTGAAAGCCACGATGTCAAATCTTCGGACTCGGCCGAAATAGCAGCCTTTGTTTTAATGACATTTTAACTGGCCCAAGTTCAATACAAGCTGGCAACGAACTTGTTCTATATTCACGAAAGTTCCTTTCTAGCGTACGCTAGTTAAGCCAATATCATTCTCTGAATTTGAATCGTCAATGGCGTCGAGGCCAATCGAAACACGAAGACATGAGAAGTCGTACACGCAGGCTCTGGAAAGCAAAACATCTGGCTGGGGAAATAAGATCTCCTGGCAAATTGCTTATTTGCCAGCTCGATCTTGGCTGTCTAGCCAATCATGTATCGAGATCCTTCGGGACTTGGTCCGCGACAAAAGGACTGTAGGCTTGAGTTCAACATCATGCAGTTAGCTCACTTTACTCTTGGCCGATGATCACCACATTGTATTTTGTCATTGGAATACTATGTCACTTGCCTCGTACTTCTTCGTCTAAGTTTGTAAAAGCAGGTTCAGCTTTGGCTTTGCTGTCATACATCGGGGCTTTTTCGGAATCTGGCTTGACGATCACGGTGTCATTGTCTTGGCCTCTCTTCAAACTCAGTTCAGCAGAAGCATCATTGATAGCGCGCAATGAACAAGCGAAATGCTTGTTATGGACCGCGGTTTTTATCGTACTACTCCTCACGGCTGTAGCAATCAGCAGCTATATATCCTAGGGAGCTTTTGTCCCTTTCCATCTCTCCTCTCCCCCAAACACACACCTTTCTATCTTCCGTGCAAAGTCATAATTAGTTGCTATCAACCAGCCATCATGAAGCTCAGCGTTACCCTCGCCTCCGTCTGCCTTGTGGCCAGCCAGGCCCACGCCTTCTTCTTCTTTCCATGCTTCATCCCTCTGCCTCTTGTCATCATCCACAACAAAGGCAATAACAACCCCGCCCCGGCTCTAGCTCCTGCTCCGGCGCCCTGTCCCTCGTGTCCCGCCTGCTGGAAGACGGCCGCTGATCACAAGAAGGAGGTCGAATATTGCGGCTCGAACTTTGGCAACGATTATCGTTGCAGCTGCTCTTAAGCTTCCCTTACGAGCGGCCACTGAGGCATCCTAGCGGTGTCATAGCAAGCAAGCTGTGCCTTTGACTGCTGGAAGGGACCACAAACAAAGCCAACAGGCAACCTTCTCTCCACAAGACACACAAATCTTCTCAACCACTGCGCTACGACACCCGAACATGTTGGGATTCTTGCCTCAAGGGCCATTTTTGGAGATGACAGGGTTAGAAAATATCGAGATGATGCATTGGGGCCTGAAGTTGTGGGAATAACATTGAATTTATGGGGCTAGCCAGTCACTCAGTTGACACTCTACAATATAGCTAGCTAGCCAGTGGGGTTTCCTGTAATCAATCGCTACATGGTATCATCTTGGACAGACGTTTATTTCCCGAAAAACCTTTGCAGGGCTTGTTTGGCCGAGTCTTTGCAATATGAAATATGTTTTCGTTGATGAAAACATATCTTCTATCTGATCAAGAAACCTTGAACCCCCATGTCCCGGAAAGTTGAGAATGTGAAAACCAGACTTTGGAAACACAACGCGCCGCCTATGGAATGTACCCGGATTATAACATGTAGAAAATCCTCACCAAACACCAGTTCCTTATCCTAAAAACAGGAAAGTCGTGTGTACCGTGGCCAGGTATTCTCAGAGGCGCTTTCAGAAGGCGCCGTCGTCCCGCTCCCGGGGGTTGCTGGGGCACATGAAGTGGGAGCGCTGGGAGCCTGTGCACCGTTGGCCGGGGGAGTGGGCGGGAGATTTGACCTTGCCACCCTTGGTAAGTGCAAGATCCTCACGCCGTGCCGGTTGCACCCACTCGTGCCTTGTCGTGAGCGGTGGGCAGTCAGGACCAACAAGGCTGTTGTGGAGAGGGAGGCGGCAAAGACCAAGAAAATGTGACTTCAATCAGCAGAGGGACTATAGGACTTGGGTTTCAAAAATTGAAGAATGAATACTCGGTAGCGGGAACAAGACAATTATTAAATCCATTTGTTTAAAGCATAATATAAAAAGAGTAACATCACGCGCCCAAACTCCAAGCTTCCCTTGTCTTTCCATGCCAATGGCCATGCCCATACACACTTCCAACAATACCCCAAACCCCAGTTCATGCAAAGAAGCCGATATAATAACCAGTCGACCGTTCATTTACGAGTGCTGCGCTGCTCAATCGAGGCCTAAGGCTAAATACAGACTTAATGGCTATAGTTTCCACTAGGAATAGGAGATTAAACAAACATAAGGGTTAAAAGGAGATGGTAAAGCAGTCATGTTCTTACTTCAAATAATGGGCGCTCGCCGTTCAATAACAACTTGGTCAGAACGCCAGTCAAACTGAATCACGGCGCCTCCCCACCGCTGCACCGTCCTCAGCGGCTCGTGGGCAGGTAGCGCGCGGGCCAACGCAGGCAGCTCCCGCACATTTACAAAAACATCCATATCCATACTTAGCAAAGGTTCGACATGCTCCGCAGCTTCCGTAATGGCCGTCCAGATGGCCGCCAAGTCGTTCGAAAACACGCCACCCCCGATCAGCGTTAGCACCACTTTTCGCTGCTTACCCGCCGCCGCAGCTAGCAGGGTACCGCGGTAAGCGGCTTGGAGAAGCATTGCACAAATAGATGGGAATTTGGCCCCAAAAGCCCGCTCGCCACCGTAAGATCCGCCTGCAACGGTCGACGTAAAGACCTGTGCGATGCGCGGTCGGCCCTCCACGGCGCCGTACCAATTCGCACCGAGCACGACCTCAACTTCTGTTTGCAAACCGACCTTGATCTTGTCTTGGTTGCTTTGCAGCGCATCCACAATAGCGGCGATATCGCGTATCCGGTGGCCATCAAAATACCCATTATGCCTGCCCCCGAGCGACGGCTCGATCGCTTCATCCAACAGATCGAGCTGCCTGCCGTTGGTCGTCTGGACGAACGGCTCCCCGTCCGCACCAGGGGCGCGGTAATGGCGCAGCAATGCGGCTGGGAAAGCGCCTACCGCGGCCCGAGGGCCCTGCGTATGATCGTGGACGTAGTGGCGCACTAGCGCGAGCTGCCAGGCGTCTGGTGATTCGAGGCAGTTGAATTGCGACGCAACTTGGAAAAGCGCGTCGTTTCCGGCGGTGGCCTGGAGGGTGCCAATATCGGTGGCGATGGACGCCCCTCCAAGCACCCACATTCGCAGACGGGGCGTCGTTGCACCTGGGGAGGGTGAGGTCGCCGCAAGTGCTTGTTTGGCGCGTTCGCGCAGGTCCGCGATGGTGACGGCCTCGAAGCGCCCGGCCGACCATCGATCGTCGCCTGTAGAGAGCCAAGTGTTGCCTTGTTCATCTTGAGTCAGCAGTTCGGGGTTGGAGGCGACGGCTTGCTCGGCGCGGGCGATGAGCTTGCTATTGTGGCGGTTTTTCGACCGCTCTGCCGCAAAGGTATGCTCCCGCAGCAATGTGCATAGCTCCTCATCTCGAGCGCTGTCTGGGCCGAGTTGAATCACTGTATCGAGCATCTCTGATTGCTGCTGTAGGGTTGATTTGTGTGACGGGTTGTGCGCAGTTCCAGGCAAGGCAGTGGGCAGCAGCAATGGTTATATTTCGGGCGCGATGCACATACAGCACCTTAGCTTGGCA
The DNA here is from genome assembly GCA_031001725.1 of Pseudopyricularia javanii. Lineage (NCBI taxonomy): Eukaryota > Fungi > Ascomycota > Sordariomycetes > Magnaporthales > Pyriculariaceae > Pseudopyricularia > Pseudopyricularia javanii. The sequence continues at coordinate 56,037 of JARHUK010001221.1, read as the reverse complement.
AGGCCCCACCAAGAACCAGTCTGCGCCGCCCCGAATGTGACCCCACCTAGGGCCCGCAAACCTTGGCGGCGCGCTGGGACAACAACTTCGTATATTTCCAAAGAGCCGGTAATTATTATTAAAGGAAGCCGTCAGTCTGAACACAGACAGACCAGTGTCTGATTCACTTGACGCCTTGTTGTCTGTTGAAGGCTTCTGACACACGGCCCGGAAAGCTTCACAATTCTCTTCGCACAGTCTGCAGGGAATTGACACGAGTGAAGATCTCATACAAACACTTTATTAATTGGCCTTGATCTCAAAATGGTGTTTTCGAGGTGACTGTCGACGCAATCAACGCAGGCCTTTGTGAATCACATCTTGGCTATGATTTCCCATCTGCTAGACGCTATAAATAAAATCCAGATATCTGTCCTGGCCGACAATCTTTCTACAAGAGAGCACACACAACAAGAAATCACAAAAAAGCAAACCAGCTAGAAACACAACTTCGTAACCAAGCTAAACCACATAAACCAGATCTAGCCTTCAGCACAATCGCCATGTGTTATTCCTACATTACTGAACACCACTACTGCTGTGGTCACGTTCAAAAGTTCAGAACCTACACCGTCGTCTGCGCCTCCAAAGGTACACGGAACTGCGCCAATCTCGAAGGGCCAACCGAATATGTCTACCACTGGAGGGATGACTGCCCGAGTTGTGTGGCGGCAAGGCGGCGGTAAGCTCTAAATATCCTGCTTTCATCTCCGATTAAGCTGGGGCGCGGTGCAGGACTCGAAGCGGCAGGATTAGACATAGCCGCGAATAGGCAGTAAAAATGATGCGGCGATTCAGGGGATCTGGATGCTCTTCCTTTTGGCCTTCTACCGGGAAAAATCAATAGAATGGGGGCTTGGGCAGATAATGATTTTCATAAACCCAATCAGTGCTTACCTGAATTCACTGCCTTTCTACGTGCCTGTCTACCTGCTTCACCTATTTCTCCTAGCTACCGATAGTGGTGAATATTTCCCTGGATATTTCCGCCGTTCATAATAATCCCACCTTGATGGTTGGTAATGAATCCAGTCATAGAGTTTCCACCGTTATCAAGCAGTTTCTGCCCCTGGTGGCCGCTGGCCGAGGCCGCATCATAGCCCAACAACCCAGTGCCCCATTCCGAAGAACTGGACGATGAAGGGTGCGGGCGTGGTGAAGACTGATTCTTGATAGCCCTAACCCAGCGCAGGAGCTCGGTTGAGACAGAAAGGTAGCCCGGGTCTTCGTCGCTGGAGAACCGTGTCATCTCCATGTGGTTGCCATGGATCCCGATTGAGTTGTAAGAGGGGAGAATCGCAGAGTGTTTCGGTACAATCTGTTTGGGCACGAGAGGATCGAGTAAGCATACAGGGTGGGCAGGTAGGCAGGCAGGTAGGTAGGCAACCTTACCTCTCCAGCCCCCTTGACTGGAAGCTCTTCGTAAAAGCAAGTGATGTTGAGTGGTGGCCGTCCCTCGCTGGCGCGATTCCGCAACATGGTGTGAAACTCTCCCTGAATTCGCGCCAGAACCTCCGATTCCGGTTCCAGAACGGCAAGCAGGCTATTGTTCGTCTTTTTCACAAAGGCGTTCATGAGATGACCCAGGACGCTCGCCCAGTTGGCAAGGTCCGATCCACAGTGAGGGGTACCCATGAAGCATACACCAGCGGTGTGGCTGTAGATGGTCTGGAGATGACTCTCAGCGCTCCCCTTGGATGCTGACATGGCCTATCGAGCAGAGAAGACGAGGATGCTGTTAGATGCTCTGCAGCTTTCGCGCAAGCCATTCACGATAATCATGTGATTGATCACCTACATCCTCAAAGACCAAGCCGCCAAGACTGTGGGCGACAAACAGAATAGGCCGTTCTTCGGTTTCGCTTCTCTCCCGCAGTTGAGCTAGCGCGTTCACGAGGTTCGTGGCGTGGTTGCGTATGCGGTTCTGAGAGGCCGCAGCCCAGAAGTGCACGACATCAGCATCGTACCCAAAGGTGAGTATTCTTGTTTTGGGCACATCGTTTTTCAGAAGATGCGCAGGCCAGAAAACCCCAGATTCCTTATCGGTCCAGGTGGTCTCGCGGTTCCCAGTCAAGCCGTGCACAAATACAATGCTTTTGTAACGATTAGCAGGTTGGCATCGCCCGGTCTAGGCATTATCGTCAGTGTTGCTTGGCTTACTCGGCAACGGCATCTGGCGCTTCGTGACATTTCTTAAGACCGTATGCGCCTTTGGTGGAATATCTGCTGTTCAGGTAAGCCCAAGGTATTAATTAGTTCCTATGGAGATCAAACGATTGCAAAACAAAAAGAAAATGGCAAAGTATTGTACCTTGGTGATTCATTGGTACTCGAGACAGCATCGCCGCCACTTGGACCGTCAATCTTTGAGCGGCCACCTCCAGGCAACTTGAAGGGCATCTTGCACGCTTCCAATAGGGATGAGGTAGGCAAAGAAGATATACAAGCTTTTCCCAGAGTCTGCCAAGTTGCAAAGTTGGCGTAGAAAAGTGTTTAATCGTGTCAGGAGAAGAGGGCTCGCCTGAAGCAAGGGTATCGTTTCGTGGAAACTATTCAGATTTGAGCGTCCTGATGTTTATTTGCCCGTTTACGCTTAAATAACAAACAGCTGATCTACTGGGTGATATTTTTAGACCTCGTTCGGTTAGGTAGGTAACATAGTGCCTGTGACACCTTGCATGAGGTTTTCAGCTCGTTGCCACAAACTTCAACATTATTCGCCTAGGGCCGTCCCTCAGCAGGGGTATGCAGCCGTTCCTTCAGCCCCCAGCCACTCAAAGATGGTCTCCGAGCTGCCAAACGGGGTCTGGACCCCCGCCGTATTTCCAGGGGTCCTGGTTTTGTGAATGTTGTGGCGCCAAGTCTTTGCTGGAGTGCCAGTTAGTAATAGCCAATGTTGAATCCTCCGACCCACGGGCGGAAGCTTCATTTCTTCAGCTTCACCTATTGCTTCACGATGTTCAACACCACAACTGCGCCAGGGGTGTGTGGAGTGAACGCCCAGTTTCAATATAGTTGACCCCGCCTTCGTCTGACTGGTCCAAAAAAGCTATGAACACAGCCTACCTGCATGCCTACCCACCATCACACCTCCCTCCCGCTGTCACATATCCTCCCCGACCCATCTTGATCCCTCGTCCTTGGCTGCTTCGCCAGTTCTCCCAGACTCGAAACCTCCGCATAGATGACTACCTCAATACAAGCCTAGAATATTCCAACTGAGAGAACGGGACGAAAGAAAAAAACACTGAACGGTTTGGGAATCTTCTCAGGCCTCCCCGTTCCTATGAAGATCGTCCTAGTGGTCCACCCTCACCCACCGCTTTGAGAAGCCCCCAACTGCTATCCTGCCGCCTGGCGGCCAAGCAAGCACCATGTCTAGGAGTCACTTCAAGTTGGGCGCAAGCAAGATACAGGGGAAGATCAACAACCACGGCCTGTCGATGAATGGGAGCGTCATCCAAGGCAATGTTTATCTATCGGCCGACTATAGTAAGTGCATTGCCTGAAATGAGCTACAAATTCAAAGAATACTTCTTGTGAGAGCCATAGCTTACCGAGATTTACCTCAGGCGAGTTAGATGCAAACCGCGAGCAGAACTGTGTGAATGGCCTACTTCTGACCAACCCCATCCATGACCGAGAATGGATCAAGACGGCCAAGCCGCGGCTACAGCCCAAGGTCTGTCAATGGATTCACGAACACCCCGCCTTCAAGTCCTGGGCCGCCCCGGAGGATCAAAGCTCGCAACTTCTCTGGATCTCCGGCGGCTCTGGAATGGGGAAAACGATGATGTCGCTCTTTCTCTTACGGGAGCTCGAGGAAGATCCAAACACACCCCAGGGTGCCATCATCTTGTTCTACTTTGTCGACACTCGCAACAACAAACGCAACACTGCAGTTTCAATAGTCCGGGGCCTCATCTTTCTCCTTTTAAAATTTCGACCGGCCTTTATCAAGAAGTACCTCATGCCCGAATACGAGTGTCTTAAGGACACGCTGTTCGGACAGCTTGATGCCTTGTGGAGAGTCTTTGCCGACATGCTCAAAGATCCAGCGACAGGAAAGGTTTACTGCCTGATAGATGGCCTGGATGAATGCAAGGAGGAGTGCCTCCTGCCGTTTCTCCGCAAAGTCACAGGCTTCTACGAGGATGAGGAGTATCGCCGAGAGGTAGCGAACTCCCGAAACAGACCAGCTCCTCCTGGAAACCTGAAGATGATTTTGGTGAGCCGTGAAGCTCCCAGCTGCATTCTGGATAACCTGGCCGATTTCCCCCGCATTCAGATCGCGGCCGGGTTGAAAGAAAATCCAAAGCAAAGAGCCGCCAAGCCGGCGAGCGGAGTACTAGCCGGGTCTGCTGCCAGCGCGGAGACTGTAAAGATCCAGACAGCTAGGGACGTGCCAAGACTGTCCGTTATTGCCAGACGTGCCCTTCAGAAGCAAAGGGAAGAGCAAAACGAGGCGAGAAGCAATGCACCGAAAACTCCAGCAGAGCAATCCTTGTCTCACGATAGCAGCTCAACAGTGACTGCAACAGCAACTATAGTTTCGGAGCCAAAACCAGCAACGCAGATTTTACGGAAGCCACTACCAGCTAATCTTCAAGGCCAGGCCCAGACTAGCTCTTTGGACTCGGCTGAAGAAGAGTATATCTTTGACGAGCCAGTCTCTGAAGATGAAAATGATATCGAGGTAGAGACCAAGACTGAGGCCCAAGACGCAAGTTTGAATCCAGGAGAAGTGAAGCAAGAGGCCAAGATAGACCAACAAGAGGCAGCAACAGATGGAGAGGACAAGCATTTTGAAGACGAGCAGGTTGAAGACGAGAGTAGCCAGGGTCCTGCCATCATTCACTATATCGAAGCGCAGGTTGCCGAGCTCGCCGAACAGATGGGCTATGATGCCGCCACAACCACCGTCATGTCGGATGGCTTGCGACGTAATGGAGACGGCACGTTTCTCTGGGTTGATCTTGCGATTGAGCAAGTGAAGGGATATGCACCTGAACACATCGCCCAGGTCGCTGAGGAGCTTCCCCCGAGTGTTAATGGACTGTACTTTCGCACACTCCAGCAGATCCCCATCGACCTCGTCCCCCTGTCGACGGCCATTATGCGGCTGGTTCTAGCGGCTCGCAGGCCCATGTACCTCCCTGAGCTATCAACCGCGGTCGGACTGATGGGCTTCGCAGCACAAAATCCAGCCAGTCAGCTTGACTACACTATGAAGGGTATCGCAGCATGCGGCACCCTGCTGTCCATGCAGGAGGACTCCACCGTTCATATCTCGCACACGTCTGTCAAGGACCTCCTTACAAGCGCGAACGACTCTCTGTGGGTCGATCCAGCCCTCCGGAAGTTCCGGGTTGACACTGGGTTGGTGGACGGTGAGATCGCAAGCTTATGCCTTCACTATCTGGAGCAAGGATGCCTAGCGGAAGGCGATGTGTCTGTCACCAAGGGTGAACAGCAGTACAACCAGCGCGTGGCCCAATTTCCGTTCTTGCTATACGCAATCGAGTTTTGGCCTGCACACCTGGCCTCGGCATCACACCCTCAAATCAACTTGGGGTCGCCGTTCTTTGTCACAAAGTCAAAAGTCCGCAAGTCTTGGTTTAGTTCCTACTACGCAGCGACAACCCGCAAAGGCACTCTGCTTGCGCCGCTTGAGTTCAACCTACTGCACCTGGCGGCCTACCTCAACCTTCCATATCTCGCACAGCAGGTTGAGCTGGCAGGCGGGCTCCAGTCCAGGCTGAACGCTAGAGACAGCCACGGCAACACTCCGATAGGCTGGGCTGCCATTAATGGAAATCTCGAAATTTTTGCCTTTCTCCTACAGCGAGGCGCCAGCATAATATCTCTAGGCGGAGAACAGGTCTTGGATGATGCCGTTAGCAGAGGCCGGTACAACATTGTCGAATATCTCTTGAACCTTGGACATGACGTGAACACCCGCGAGCCTATTCTCTCGACTTCTCAAAAGTTCAATTTGATGGGACAGGCCTTCCGTCGGTAAGCCAAGCCACGTTGCCCGCACAATTCAAGCGCCGTCACCATGCTCATCTTTTAAACTAACTATCAACCAAAACAATTGTAGATTTCACGGGGTTTTGAACGATGGTGTCGATATGCACCGGGATTGGTGGAAGCTATGGACCCGAGACACCGGGGAGGGCGCGACTCTCTTGCACAAGGCTTGTCTGTATGGCCACACCGCTGTAACGAAGTTGTTGCTTAGCAGAGGTGCCGACCCCAACGCCACGACAAACAAGGGTTGGACGCCGCTGCACGGTGCCTCATGGACGGGCCACGCCGAGTGCGTGAACCTGCTCCTCGAGTATCAGGCCCGCCCGGATAGCTTGACCGGGTTCGGATGGAACGCACTCCACTGCGCCGCGGCCCGGGGCAAGACGAACCTGGTTTCTTCCTTCATCGAGCAGGGGATGGCGGTCGACTTCCTCACCACAAAGCATAAGTCGGCGCTCCACCTGGCCGCCTGGGGAGGAAGTACCGCGTCGGTCGAGGTCTTGGTCAGGGCCGGCGCCACCCTTGACAGGCAGTCATACAAAGGGGAGACGCCACTCCATCTGGCGGCGCGCAACACCAAGCCCCAGACCGTCGAGAAACTTCTGGCACTGGGGGCTAATAGAGACATCCTGGACAAGAATGGACGTACGGCCGCAGCCCAGCTCAGACATGTATCTGCAACAAGCTCGGATCAGAAGGAAGTGTTGAGAATACTAGAGACGTTCGGCATGCCAGGCTATTTCCCCTGGCAGCCGAAGCCGGAGCCAACCCAGGTCCCTGCGAAGAACCAGCAGCAACAGGCGGCGCAGATGTTTCAACATATGGCATCTACTCCTGGCAGCATGCCGTCAATGCCCACATCCCAGGATGGATTTAACAAGGCAAGCTATAACTTTGCATACCAACAAATGTCCCTGGGCAATGCATATCTTGCTAACGTACCGACCAAGCAGCATCAGACGGGAGATGCCTGGCCAGGGATGGGGGCCCCTGAGAGCTGGAATGGATCTTCGCCGCCGCCTCCGTACAGTTCCCCATTAGCCACTCCTCAGATGCCCATTCCAGAGAAATCTGGTCCAATACCAAACTTGGCCACAGCGTCAACCCCAGTTAGCCCAGTTGCCACGCCGCCAGGCCAGGTTCCCTCAACCTCCTCAGCTCCTCCAAATGCTTTCTTCCCGAGCTCCATGCAGGATCCCCCAGTCCCTGAGCAGTTGTTTGCGGAATTGGCAACTCCCACGGCTGCACCCTCAGGTACTCTAGTCGCCACGCCGTCAGGCACAGCTGCCCCAATCTCTTCGCCTGCTCCTGAGTCTGCCACAAGAGTAGGACGAAAAGATTTCGAATCTCTTGATCAGTTGTTTGCGCAATTCGGTACACCTTCGGCGCCCGTCGAGCTACCATCTACGCCAGTCCAGCGTTACCAGTCGGCAACTTCTCCGACAGGGGCAACGGCGACGGCGACGGCGGCGACCACTAGCTCCTCTACACCAGAGACACAACCCAGTGCAGCCCCGGCTGCGCCAATACCGCCGGCACAGAATAATGGACTACACTTGCCTCACCACACGGTGTTCCAAGCCAGTTGCTTCGCAAAAGCTGAGCAATCTAAGCCCATTCGCAGAGTTCCCGTTCCCACTTCCAATCAGCAGCCAGCCCCATCATTCCAAAAAGCACCGGTATCACCAGCAACTAGACCCATTACCCCAACCACCACAGGGACGCAGTTCGATACTTCACCAGTACCCCCTCTCATGCCTCCACAGCCACCTCTGTCCGCGCCGCCGCACGTGCAAGTGCAACCCGTTAGGTACCAACCGCCCTTCTCCGCAAATCCAGCCGGTGGAGGGTTTGCACCACCCCCGGCGTCACCATACCAACCTCAGCCACCTCAACAACATCAATATCAACAGTATCAGCAGCCGTATATGCAGCCCAATCAACCGCAGTACCAACAACCCTATCAGCAGCCGCAGCCATATCAACAACCATATCAACAGCAGTATCAACATGGATATCAACAACCGTACCAACAACCATACCAACAACAGCAGGCAAACTACGGGTCGGCCGGCTACGCAGGCCCGTTGTCCGGCCTCTTTTCCAGACAGCAGGGTGGGGTCGGCGCAGGAATGCACTTCCCACCACCCGGGATGATGGTGTCAGGACAGCCACCGCCGGGTCCGCAAAAGAAGAAGAGCATATTCAACATTGGGGTTATAACGGAGCGGGCAGAGAAGTTTTTGAGGTAGCTTTTTTTCGGGCTTTTAGATTTTAATTTGAGGAGTCAGCAATTTTGGTTCTGTTTTATTTACTGGGAAGCTTTGTTCATCAAAATGAGCTGACAATTAAGTAAGAATCTGTCTGATGAGCAGTTGATGTTAAGTAGGTAGCGGAATCACACGACTGGGTATTGTTACAAGACGATTATGTACTTGGAACCTTTGAATCTTTCGGCACGGTATAACATGGCGGGCCCGTGCGTTTCAGTGGAACCTCAATCGTTTATTCCACCGCCGCCCGACACGTTGGTCAGGTACTAACTTTGCCTGCCCGACGCCACATCGTATAATTAACAGAGACACTGCCAACTACCATGAGGTTCATTCGGAGATGCGCCCACCCCCTTTCCTTTCTCACATTTCTCGTCACAGTGGTCGGAAATTTCTGCAGAGTATCTCTCCAGCAAAGTGCGGCTTTGAGCATTGTGGTCTCGCCCGAAAACCTTTCTTCAATCAGCGAAACTTGCCTCGATCCCACTCCACCATGACTGACGATACCGCCAAGCCGCCTCAATTCATTTACCTTCCGGAAGCAGATGTTGAAAATTATGAAGGATATCAAGTGGGAGGCTATCATCCCATCATCGTTGGGGACACATTCGAGGGCGGCCGCTATCAGGTTGTCCACAAGCTTGGTTATGGGGGTTGTTCCATCGTCTGGTTGGCTCGACCACAAGCTGAATCGATACGTCGCACTCAAGGTGCTTATTGCGCAAGAATATGGCAAAAGTACCGAAGCTGCAATTCTTCGCCTTCTGCGTGGGTCCGACCCAATACCTCATACTGGAAAACGCTTCGTCCCTCACCTGCTGGACGAGTTTAGCTTCACAGGCCCCAACGGACGTCATTCATGTCTGGTGCAGGAGCCGGCCGGCAGTAGTAAAGCTCTCTCTAAAGAGCAGTCTATCAGCCTGATGTTTCCAGTCGAGACTGCGAGATCGATTGCAGCGCAACTCATCATGGGCGGCGTGTCGTATTTGCACGAGCGAGGTATATGTCACGGAGGTATGTATACTCAGCACCAACCGTTTCCTTGAGCCCATTCGTAACAAACCAGATTCTCGCCGCTACTACAGATCTCACCCTTGCAAACTTCTTGCTTCGTGGGCCAAGTTTGGACAGCCTCAGCGCCGAGGAGATATACGATCGCTACGGGCTGCACGAATGCCCCATTAGGAGAGAGGATGGAGGTCCTCTGGAGCCCCACGCACCGGCGAAGGCAGTGTACTCACTGCAGCTGGACATGTCTGCAGACACTCTTGTCTCCCCTGAAGTGCTGATATCCGACTACGGAACATCATTTGCCGTGGCCACCGAGCCCTCCCCAAAACTCCACACCCCGGCTTTTTACCTTCCGCCGGAACACTTTTTCCGCGAACCCATAACCTTGGCTGCCGACATCTGGACGCTGGGCGTCAGCCTCCACGAGGTCCTAGGCGAGCGCCCGCTGTTTGAGAGCTTCGGATGGGACCGGGACGACATCCTGGCCGACACCATCAGCGCGTTGGGTCCGCCCCCGAGCGGTGGTGGAATCGGTGGGAGGGCCGCGGCCGATTTTTCCGGCCGGACGGATCGTGGGCCGATATCATCCAGGGCATCCGCACTCCGGTCTTTGACCCACTGCAGGAGCGCTTATGGGGCATGGGCCGCGGCGAGACTCCTGAGACGTGCGCATGGGACGTGGAGGGCGGCGAAATGCGGGCTCTCGAGCAGTTGCTCAAATCTATGCTATCGTGGGAGCCGGCCGAGAGGCCATCTGCCAAGCAGCTGATGACATCCGAGTACATGATCAAATGGGCGATGCCGGCTTGGGAGCGGCAGGTAAGCGCATCAAAGGAGGCGGGGTCAAAATAGGGTTGCCGGGGGTCGAGTGATGGTTGTGTGTTCTGGGAGACGGGATTAAGTAATTAAGAGAAAGATGACTCGTGTGAATAAAATACTTGGTCACACTAACCTTTGTCATATGGGCACAAGTGTGTAGTTCCTCGGCATAAGTGCCATATGCACCCCAGAACCACATACCGTAAGACGGTGGCAAGTCTTGCGCTCGAACGGCAGTACCCGTGGTTGCCAAGCTGTCGAATTGGTGGAATTGACGGCTTATGACCCCAAAGTTCTGTGTTTGTTTCAAAAGCGACCCGGCCACTATATTTCCGCCAATGATGCTGACTCCCGCTTACAGTGCAGACGTTTAGCCTATAGGACGCCTGAGTGAAGACGACATTCTAGGGTTTCCATGGTTGTTATATTTGTTTTAGGAAAGACGGGACTCATAAAAGCAAAAGGTGTCGAGAATATAGAGGATGCGGGCACCTGGTAAACAAAAATCCGGGGCAGAAAAAGGGAGGAGGTGCGTCGCCTAATCTGCTCTGCCGGACAACCGAAGCTAGTGCCAATTCAGTACCAGAGGAGGACGATCTCCATCTTGTCACTTGCGTTTTTGGTAGGTGGTTCCCGAGATTGGAATTCTTCCATTAAGGCACGTCACGGGGAAATGTTCTGGTGAAATTCCGTCGAATTGCTGGCCCTGAACATGTGGGGAGAGCTGGCCTTGTCAACGTTTCAGATGCGAGTTATATGTCGATATGCCGGGGCCCGATATTAACATGGACCTCGTCCTTGAGCGGAGCTGACCCGGTTGCAAGTACAAAGAAATGGCCGGTACCGAGGGGGTATCTTTTTTATATAAGTCGGCCAGCAGGCATCCTCCTTGCCTCACTTTGGAACCTTCTGGTCTCCCACCGCCCACCACCACACGGTTGAGCGATCCACCGGACTTCAGTCGTTCCCTGCCCCCCTAACGCCCCAGTCAGTCGTCACCCAGAACCCGGCCCAATATGAAGTTCAACGTGCTCGCCCTCCTCGTTGGCCTCGTCGCCGCCTCGCCCATCGAGACCCGCGACGAGTTGGTCAAGCGACAGGCGAGCCAGGCCTGCAACATCGGCTACTGCACCCAGAACGGCGGCACGCGCGGCGGCGCCGCCGGCAGCACCGTGACGGTGCGCACCCTGGCGGACCTGACCGAGGCCGCCGGCCGCTCGGGGCCCCTGACCGTCATCGTGTCGGGCAACATCCAGGGCAGCGCAAAGGTGCGCGTCGCGGCAGACAAGACCATCTACGGCGAGCGTGGCAGCTCGCTGACCGGAATCGGCCTGTACATCCGCCGCGTCAACAACGTCATCGTCCGCAACATGAAGATTTCGGGGGTCCTCGCCGCCAACGGCGATGCTATTGGCATCGACGCGTCGACCAACGTCTGGGTCGACCACTGCGACCTCAAGGGTGACCTGAACGCGGGCAAGGACGATCTGGATGGTCTGTTGGACATCTCGCACGGGGCCGACTTTATCACTGTGTCCAGCACCTATTTCCACGAGGCGTGAGTTCTTTTTTTCCTTACTCTTGTGAAAGTCTGCTGCATTTGACGCAACTACCTAGCTGCACGATCCGAAACTAATTCAAAATCCAAAAAAAAAAGTTGGAAGGCCTCCCTCATCGGCCACTCGGACAGCAACGCCAGCGAGGACCGCGGCAAGCTGCGCGTGACGTACGCCAACAACCACTGGTACCGCATCAACTCACGCACGCCACTCCTGCGCTTCGGCACCCTGCACGTCGTCAACAACTACTACGACAGCCTGATCGGGACCGGCATCAACACGCGCATGGGTGGCCAGGTCTTTGTCCAGAGCTCAGCCTTTGTCAACTCGGCCAGCAAGGCCATCTTCTTTGCGGACTCGTCCGAGACCGGCTACGCTGTGACCGACGACGTTAGCCTCGGCGGCAGCACCAACACGGCGCCCAAGGGCACCCTGAGCGTCAGCAGCTTCCCCTACTCTAGGATTACCCCGGTCGGGTCCGGAAACGTCAAGAACCAGATCCCAGGCCAGGCTGGTCAGCGCCTTTGAAGCGGGACACGCGGAACTGTTGGAAGTGTGGGCAGAGCTTGTGGTGGGGACGCCGTAGTCTGCACCCCGTTGAAGGGATCTCATTATCTAGTGCCGCAACATGCGGCCAGATACTACGAGATAATTAACACAAACTATTATTTCACACAGCTTCAGCGATGCCCAAGATTCACCGTATCAGCGCGTTCTTTGTCATGCTCGTCAGTCCCGTGTGCTATAATAAGAGCTTGGCGGTGGCCCATCGTCACAATTCAAGTGGGAATTTCCTTTAGGCACCTTTCAGATGACGCTTTGTTGGCCCATTGACCATCTCCACACTTGGCATTCTTCCGAAATCTATAGCCTCAGTACAGAAAGGCGCCCACGTGTTTCTTTATCTTACAAACACAGGCGAGATCACAATCCTCCCATAGTTGAAGGTCCTGCGTACAAAGCCCCAACATGGACGCAAAGCCGCCTGCGTTGTTCAGGGCATTCGTCTTGTTGCATCTAACATTAGTTATGTAAAAACAAAAAGTCGTTGAAAGTGGCAGGGTTGTTATAACAAAAAAGGAATCCTTGTTGGTTGCTATGCTACTCTTGCGCTTCGTGGTTCCATATCCATATTGCGACAAGCGGGCGCTGCCTAGTTGACGACGCACTGCGTTGCCTGATGCGCTTGCATTATAAAATCATTTTTTCTTCTTCTTTTGTGCCCTAAGCGTCTTCCTCTCAAATCAAAATTGTTAAGAACTGCCATCATCTAACCATTCTGTGGATGTCCTAACTTTCTACCCGTCCACGGTCCTGCAGCTGAAAAAGACGAAATAGCAAAGCCGCAATCACCATCCGCTCCCTCGCCATCGCCGGTCACTTCCGTTCCGCCCGATCCGCCAACCGTTTCATCGCCCGCATCCAAACCAGACGGCAAAACAAAGGGAATGCACCAGACCGTCCAGGTCATCCGCTTTGCTGTCATGTAAGTCTCGAGGATCGTCCCTGAACCGCTCTTTTAGGCCCTATATCTCACGTTGCAACTCCAAAATAGATGCGTAACCTTCTTCGTAGACATTGCCAACCTGGGCATGTGTACCATTGCTCTTCCCACTATCAAGCATGACCTTGGCTTCGATGACGGTGAACTCCAGTGGGTCATGACAGCTTATGCCTTGACTGTAAGCAGCCGCTACTCCCCTCTTGGCCTCTCTGCTTCACAGGTCGCTGACAATTGTGAAAATCGACAGTACGGTGGTTTTCTCATGACCGGTGGTCGTATCGGGGACATACTAGGTCAGGAGATTGTGCTAAAGGTGTCTATGGTCGTCTTCACCATTTTCACCCTGATATGCGCCTTGGTCTCGAACAAGATTGGCTTTCTCGTCTGCAGGGCAATACAAGGTGCGTCCGGTGTTCCCTTCTCCTGGTATTCTTTTGTTAATTCATGCCTGATTTCATCCAGGCCTGGCCGCCGCTTTCACCGTTCCCTCGGCCCAAGCCATGATAGGCCATCTTTTCACCGACTCCAAGGCACATGCTCTTGCTCTCAGCTGGTGGGGGGCAACAGGCTCGATGGGTTTTGTGTAAGTGGCCTTTTTCACGAACTTGTGAGTTTTATTCTATGGCCTGACACCGAACTAGTCTAGGACCTATCGTTGGTGGTCTCTTTACATCGCTGGTCTCCTGGCGTTGGGTACGTTTCTAGTTGCCCTTCCTCTAGTATTCTCTTGGCCTGGCTGGTCTTTAATATAAAATGTCTTCCTAGATATTCTGGCTCACTCTGATCCTCGAAGGCCTGCTTGCTGTCCTAGCGATTTTCCTGTTTCGCGGCACCCACACACCAGGTGGTAAGAAATCACTGAGTCTCGGGCAAATCATTGAGCAGTCCAACCCCATAGGAACCAGCATTTCGATACCGGGCTTGATACTTGTCGTCTACGCTCTGACGGCGGGCAATGAAGCCGGCTGGGCGAATCCAAGTGTTATTGCGACACTGGTAGCCGCCACCGTCCTTCTGGTCGGCTTCGTCGCTACGGAGAAGAAGCTGGCCCGGTACCCTTTTGTGCCGCGACATCTGTGGAAGTCAAGCCAGCTAGGCGTGGGATGCACACTGGCCGCCATCACGTACGCGGTCTGGCAGGGTGCAAACTACTTTTTGACTCTGCAGCTGCAAGGTAATCATGTCCTCGCTAAAATATTGTCGTGCGTCCTTTGAACACTAACAATAAGTGTACTTACTCAAAGATCTTGGATTCACCCCGCTGGAAACATCAATCCGCTTCATCCCACTTGGGGTAACCGCCTTTCTAGTCAACATGACAATCCCACACTTGCTAGCACCCGTAGGGCCGCAGCTCCTCCTACTTGCCAGCTGGGCCCTTACCATCGCAGGGGTCGCCGTGCTCACCCTTATCGACTCAGTCGACGACTACTGGCGTCTGTGCTTCCCAGGAATGATACTCTACATTGCTGGCGTCGGGACCGCCTACTACGTAACCATGGTTATCGTCGTCACGTCAGCTCCCTTGGTCGACCAGGGTTCTGTTGCTGGGGTCTTCAACGTAGGTTGTTTTTTTCCTCTTTCCTACCAAGCACGTGTATGAACCAAGTCCACTTTCTAACTTGCTTTGATTATGTATAGATGTCACTCAACGTAGGCGGCGCCGTGTTTGGCTTCGCAGTCCTTACAGTCATCGCCAACAGCGTGACAAATAGCAACGGAGGCCAGGGGCTTTCTCATGCCCGCCTGAGCGGATACCGGGCGTCATATTACGGAGCTATTGCTTGGGCCGTCCTGGGAGGTGTAATATCCTGCTACATGGTTCTTTCAAGCTATCTAAAGGCCAAGCACAGCAGCAAAGTTGACGGTGGTCAAGGCAACGCCGCGGCTACTGGCACCCCTCATGCCCCTGAATCTGATGATGACAAGAGCAAAGGGGCCGAGGAAACTTTGAAGGAGTAGATGGCACAACAATCTGTCCTAGGCCTCACCTTTGAGTGAGTACTTTGGAACAGACTAGTGACCATCCTACTGAAAAGCCCAGGATGGAGTAGTTAGTCGAAAGACCACATCAGCACTCAGTCATTATGGTTCGATTATGACACAGAAATAGAATTGCGACTGCTTATGCCAACCGGCCAGCCGGTCAGTTTTGCTAGAATTGCGAGTCAAAATCGACTTGACGACCGTTTAGCGGTATCCCTCGCGGGAGGGTCATCTCCACATAGCCAACATCTCAAACAATCTGTAATCTATTCACGACCACGTCTCAGGCGGCGCTGTGCTGTCTCAGACGCAACTTCACCGCAAAGTCTTCATTGTAGGAAACTCCCCCGACAGTAATCATCTTGCCTTTGTTTTTGAGTTCAATGTCAAACGTGCGGATGACCTAGATCAGGATGGCGATAGTTGTTAAAGTCACTGCACACAAAAAAGCTCCAAACATTTCCAAGACACGCAACAAAGATGAGGAAAAAGAACTCACTTCGGGTATAAGCTTGTACAGCTCCATGAACGCGACATCCTTCCCAAGACACACCCTAGCGCCGGCCCCGAAGGTGTACTGCCCGGCCTCCATCTCGCTGACCTTCTCCGGGCTCGCCTCGAGCCACCGCTCGGGCCTGAAGACCTCCGGATCGGGCGCGTACAGCACGGGGTCCCGCTGCACGACCCAGGAGTGCGTAGTGACCTCCGCACCGGGCGGTACGAGCACCCCGCCTATGACAGTACCCTCGCCGCCACCCTTGGCCCTGCCCGCCGGCACGACGCGCGGGAACAGCGTCGGGGCGGGCGGGTTCAGGCGCAGCGACTCGCGCACGCAAGCCACCGTCAGCGGCAGGTGGTTGCGCGTCTCCTCGTACCGGATCGGCGAGGACAGGTGGCCCGCCGCGTCGGCGGCGTCGATCTCGGCGCGGACGCGTGACTGGATGTCTGGGTTGGTGGCCAGGAAGCGAAAGGTGCAGCCGAGGGCCGTGCCGGTCGTGTCGGCGCCGGCTTGGAAGAGGAGCGTCACGTGCGCCTGCTTTTGGACGTCTGATAGGGGCTGTTTTGTGTCCATGCGGGCCTCGAGGCAGCTGCAGTTGTGTTTTTTTTTGTTTTGTTTTTGTTAGCCGAATAGCTATTTGGCCTAATGCACGGAGGGCCTTACTGTTGCAAAAAGTCGGGGTTCTCTTGCGAGTAGCACTCTTCCTCGATCCGTCGCTCCCGGTTGCTGATCTGCTGGATGGCCTGGCTGATCAGGTACCCAACGCCCGTCTCGTCAGACATTTTCGGCAGAAAGACCCCTGCATAGGACGACTGCATGACCACGTCACGGAACCATGCCCAACGGTTCGCGAAACCAAAGTACGGCAGGCTCGCGCGCCACCGCCGCAGGAGCTGCTTCTCGTCGCGGTCATTCTTGACGAAGCCCCAGGACTCGGAGAAGGAGACGAGCGTCATTAGGTCGGCTGCGAAGTAGCTGTTCACCAGGAGTCAGGGAGGATGACAAGATCCGGGTGCTGTAGTCAGTACCACGTTCCATCTGAGTATATTCAAAGGAGTAGATATCCTTGTTCTCATGGACCAAGCGCCAGGGATACCTACGCGGATTTCTCACACATCAAGACATCCTTCCCGTCTTCAGCATACTCCGCCATCTTCCCAATCGCGACGCGTATCAGGTCGTCGATACGGGACTCCCAGTGGTTTTTGAGCGTGCCAATGGTGTAGTGCGGACCTCCAAGCGCCCTTCTCAGCTTCTTGTGCTCCGCGCCGTCGAGAGTTGTGAAGAGGTGCGGCGGGCCGAGCACACCGGAGCCGTAGAATCGCCCCTTTGTGTTAAGCTGCTGGTCCATGTAGATCTCCTTGACGGCCGATGGCTGGGGGAAGAGGAGCGTCGAGGGGGAGATGCGGATGGGCTCAGTGACTTTTGACACATGGTCAACTTTAGGACAAGAGACTTATATGCAGACGTTGACTGAATAAAGCCGAGGAGGACGGGGCGGCATGAGGCTGGAGAGAACATGGTTTGGGTAATAATCATCTACTCACCATCGTAGCGCTTAACAATGGAAAGAAGCCATGTATGCTCAAACCCAACGGCCGAGGCGACCGCGTGGAAGAGCGAGAAGCACGCTGCGTACCAGGGGCCACGGAACTTTGCGAGAGGGTGGAAGTATAGATTGTAGACAATGTGCCACGCCAGGCTGCCGAGCAAGAGCGCGGACACCCAGGCGGCCATGACGGTAAGAGAAGGTACTTCCATACTATCAAACGTAGCGATAGTGGCTGGATCTGTTTGCGCTTGTGTGTTTCTTATTAAGTGCGGATGTCTTAAGTGGATTCTGGGTCGTGCCTAGGACAAAGGAAGCCCAGGGCAAAGGGGCACACCAACCATAATATATAGCCCATCAGCGCAACAAAGTAGGCCGCCATCAACGACTTACAACATGCCGTCACTGGGCAGACCGCTGAAAGCCCAGCGGCAGAGGCAAGCTGCAGATTACAATCTCTGGGCGGGTGACGGGTGGCCCTTTCCGTCCAATGAGCAAGGGCTGCATGATGCGCTGCTCTGCTGTGGGTGTGCTCCAAATCGCTATCCCATTCGCAAAGACGTCAAGGAAGACCACCACATGCAAACCTCGTAGAGAGCGGTATGCACCAGCGTTTCAATCGATGAATGCTCAGAATCATACGTACCCCGCTCGCTGCATGTCTCGCTGCCTCTTGGCTGTAAGTTTGAGGTGTTGTGATAGAGACGACGTGCATGGTCTGGCCGTCTTGGGAGCAGGTAAAAAGCAAGATATCACGGCAGGAGATCTGCGGTTATGTGCAGCCAATGGCATGTTGTGACCCCCCACGGTCATAAAAGCTCGATTTCACATTTCCATGTCGGTTTATATCGCAACCCTCCTCTCGAGACGGATTGATGGTGTTCTCAGGCCACCATCGGCCATCCAGCTCGAATGCATCTCTCTCTGAAACCGGAAACGAGCTCGCAAAGTACCGTTGCAAAATTAAAAGCAGGCATTGCCGACAGTAAAGCAGCTCGGAAGTTTCCGCGTTCCGAGCCGTCACCTCTTCCTGGCCCAAGGTGTTGTATACGCGCGCGATGTACAGTCGTGAAATCTTGCGTGACGCAAGCAGTCGGTAGCCAGGTGCCGACTGGCCCTGGTTAGGTACACCGATTTGTGAACGTATCGTATAGCAATGTATTGTATAGGCCTGGCCTTCAGCCAGCAGTCGAGAGTAAGCTTTGATGCTGACCACCATACGTGGAGAAGCTTGGCGACCTAAGCGTGCTTATTAGTGATTAGATCAACCGGCTCGGGGATGGTTTCACGAGCAGATGCAATGCGAAGCATCATCTCAATTTCTCCCCAACAACGTCATAAAGGAAACATTACATAGCAATCGTGTTTAGGTATTATTACAGTTTATTAATACTTTTTTTTACTCATTACTTTAGGCATTCAACATGTACATGACAACACTCATTCGTTATGCCCGCTTATTAATGTCATTTAGACAGCGGTAGGGGTGGGCAGGCAGTTGCATGCAGAGCTGACCCTGGAGATGACGTTGTCACCGCAAGCCTTGGAAGCGAACTCGGGGACGACGCTGACATCGTAGACGTGGGTCTTTGTGAACTCGCCGCAGAACTCCTGGCTCTCCTCCAGACGGCCGCTGATCGAAGTTGAACGCATGGCGCGCAGGCAGTTGTCGGCGCTGCACGAGGTCTGCTTCTTGCAGCGCTCCTGCTTGGTCATCTTGACGAGGAAGGCACCGCGCTCGATGGTGTTGACGAAGATGAAGCCGGACTTGAAGTAGGCGTAGCTGGCCCAGCTGCCGCTGAACTGGAGGGCACCGCCACCGGGGAGGGAGTCGTCCTCAGGGTAAATGTCGAAGAAGGCAGTCTCGCAAACGCCAGCTCCGGTAGGGTCCTCGGGGATGGAAGAGACATCGTAGACGCGGAAGCCGTTGACATAGTTGGACTGGTATGAGTAGCCGTCGATGACGTACTGGTTGTGGTCGATACCACGAACGGTAGCCTTGTAAACACCAGTCTGCTTGGGGTTCTCCAAGTCACGGATGTCCCAAATGTAGGTGGCGGCGTATCCATCCTGGCCAGGGCCGGGAATAGCATCGTACTCGTCGTACTCATCATCCATCAGCAGGTATTCCTGGTTGTTCTTGTCAAGAACCCAGCCCTGGTGGGTGTAGCTAGAGCCCTCGTAACCAGTGCGGGAGATGATCTTGGTCTTGGTCTTGTCGGTCGCGTCGAAGATGGTAAGGGTATCCTCGTTGTAGCCGTAGCAGATATCCCTGCCCTCGTAGCGCTTGTCAGGGCCGCGGTAGATCAGGCACTGAGCATCGTGGACGTAGCCGTCGTCGGCGTGGCAGCCCAGACGCTTGGGGTTGGCGGGGTCCTTGAGGTCGAAGAAGATCAGGCCACCCTTGCAGGCATCTGTGCGGGGACGGGCACCGACGGCGACACCATACTCGGCCTCCTCGTTGGCCAGGACGTTGTGGCTGGCGCCAATGGGAAGGTCGGTGAAGTGGCCGGTGGCGTCGGACTGGGCGTACTGCTTGGGGGCGGAGCCGGCGGGGATGTCGAGCAGCTTCTTCATGTCGAAGATCTGGACACCATGGCCATTCTGTTCGGATCCAATGAGCATGTAGTGCTTGTAGCCCCTGATCTCCCTCCAGAGCGAGTTCTCGGAAAGAGTGCCGAAGGCGGGCAGGAAGCCGACGTGCTGCATCTTGCCGGTGGGCAGGATCTCGATGAAGGAGGTGCCCTGGAACAAGCCGGCGGCAATGAACTCCCTGCCGGACCCCTCGTCGGTCCAGCCCCAGGTGGAGCTGCCAACCTCGCCGGCGGAGTTGCCAATGGGGGATCCAATGGCGGAGTGAGGCAAGAAGTCGTAGAGGTCCTAGAGTTTATTGAGTGTTAGTATCGGAACGGGTTGGCAAATGTCGAGTGCTGTGCTGATGCTGAGTGATTACTAACAATGTTCTTGCAGTTGAAGGTGTGGAGAGGGTCACCCGGGATCGCCTCAGCCTTGCCGTTGATGCACTTGGTGTAGTTCAGGCGCGGCCAAACGGACGAGTCCATGACACCGGCAGCCCTCTCGGCAGCCCAGTGCTCCATCTTGGCGGCCATGATCTGACTGTGACGAAGGCCACTGTCGTAAAGCTCTAGAATTTGTGGGTGATTTGTTAGCCTCAGCGACGGGCAGGGTAGAATATGGAGCGGGTTGACTTACCGGCAGCCCTCTGCATGTCAGGCTTGATCTCCTTGGCGACAGCGGCCGCCAGGAGGGAGGCGAGAGCCCCAATACGTTGGATCTTCATGGTGAAGGAGTGTTGTATGGGCAAGTTCCAAGGTGTGGGGGGATGAGGATTGAGCAGCGGGCTAAAGCTCTGGCTTGTCTTGGGGCGATTTCCTCAGTGCGAGCTCCAATCGAATGGGCGCGTGGGAGAGAAGAAGAAGCAAGGGCCGACGACAACGGGGCTTGAGGACGGGCCAAAGGCTTGCTTTTATGGTAACGACGGCCGCTGGCATATACCCATGCCGCTTGCATCTTTGGAAGCATTCTGCAATCTAATGCTAGGCCCACAGTGAGACTGAGGTGCTGCGTGTTACCGAGGCCACGGGTTACACGCGCCGGGGAAGCTGTGATGGTGCATTGAGATTGGCTGTTCGGGGCGATGCGGCCGCCATGGCGAAGGGGCCCGTTGGTGGGGATTGCGACCTCCGGAAGAGGAAGGTTGTGAAAAGACATGCTCGTATGGCTCTGCCAAGACTGGTATCGATCACAAAGGTGGAGCATTGGATATCAACCAAAGCGGATGGAGGAGGTTGACCGTGTTTCTTTTGCGTGAGTTGCGTTGTCTTGGCGCACCAAGAGCTGGAGAAGATTGCTGGGCAATGCGACCGAAGAAACTGCGAGCTTCCATTGAATTGTCGCCCCAAGATTCAGCTCGCCCAGGCCGAATCACGCCCAAGAAGAGGTCTCCGAAAATGGTGACTAGACAAGTCTAGAGGCATGGCCGCCGACATGGCGACTGGGAGTATGTCGGGGAGAATGCAGACAGAGTAAGCGAACAGAAGGGCGAAGGTGGACGCTAAGCCGAATTTGGCAGGAGGGTGAAGACGGCGCATTTTGTCCGTTTGTTGACTGCTTGTCTTTTTGGCCGTCAGACTCGACTAGACTAGTTTTCCGGGGTGGCGAGAAACAAGAAATGAAGGGCCGGCCGAAAGATCAAAGACGGGAAGCTGGTGTGGATGGGATGGATGGCTGCCTGACTGGACTGGCAAATTCGGCTACTCGGTCTGGGTTGCTGCATGGCCGGTTCGTTTCCTGAGACATTTTTGGTGGTGGATGGTAATGTATGAATTGAACTAATTGAGGACTGAGGCATCAACTGTTTTGTTGTACGTACGGTTCTGTGCGTACTGTGCTGTGCGTACCGTGCCCGTGCCTACCTTCCTTTTGCTCAGCCTGACAAGGGGCTGTTGGTTCCTTCTGTCGTCCGTTTATCCGTCCTGCCGTGCCGTACCTTCCCTATAGCTAGAAGAGGGGTTTTCTTCATGTGCGGGGATCTTCGACTCAAAGCGCACGTGACTCGTAGTTGGGAAAACTGCCAGCGATAAGCCAAAAATTAGTTCAATGCTTGCCCGGGTTTCCAGTTCTTGGCACATCTCCCCTATCGTCCATTCACGGGAGGACAATAAGGGGAGTGCAATGGAAGCCCATGTTAGTTGTTAGGCGCTGAGTTGGTTTGTCAGTCAGGGGTATAGAAGTATTATAAGATGAGTGAAGACGGGATGGAAACTTGCCTTTGAATTGAGGTGTCTGCCAAGTACAGAAGAACGCTTTGTTATTGACTTTTTCTTTTCGTGCCTATCCATCCAAAGATGCACGCTGGAGGATTCCAAAAGCCATCTGAACAGCCGACATTTCAATTAAGAACAAAACATTGGATCTTTCCCCAGGTTTCCATCGACGCTAGGGCCCAATTCGGAGGCCAAAAACACCCCGATGCTCCGAACTTTGGCCAGAGAATCACTACAGAAGGGGGCTAGCTAAGAATTTATTTAGGCCCCGCCTGCGTTTGCTTACCAAAACCAGATCGCCTTCAATTCATCGAAACTCGTGTTTGTTCTATTCTTTCGCTGTTGGTTCAAGCCACTCCGCGATAGACGCGAAAGCCCGAAATTATCGTCTCTTCCTCCGCGATCAAACACTTAAATTCGGCACTTCCCGCCCCCCAGGCCTGCCCCTACTCATGCCGTGATGAGTTGCTTTCTAATCTGCGTTGCCTCTGGCGGGGACTCTGATGCCTAATCACCTATTCGGTGGTTTGTAAGAAAAAACGTACAATTAATTGCTCACGTGTTGACACTCTAATACCAACAAAACCCGATCATCCCACCGGCTTCTCTCCTTTGTGCCCAGCCTCTTTCTGAAATAGCATCACAAGGTTGTCTAGAATGTCGAAGGAAGAGTTGGCGCAGCGGAAAAGTCTGGCATTTAGTATAAAGCGACTCATCGCATACTTTGCCGTCGTACCGTTTGCCATAGCAGCATACTATTACTTAGTTAGCACACAAAGCACCGACACAACAGTAACAACAACAACAACAGCAGCAGCAGCAGCAGCAGAGGCAGCCATCACTACAACAACACAACAACACCAACAACCACCATCACCACCACCACCACCATCCACAAACGCCACCATGTCCCGCCGCGCAGCAGGCCCAATCGTAGCCCTCTCCCACGGCGGCGGCCCAATGCCGCTGCTCAACGACCCAGGCCACGCCTCCATGATCTCCTCCATGCGCCACCGCGTGCCCGCCATCCTGCGCCTCGACTCCAAGGACCCCACGGAGCGGCCGCGCGCCATAATCCTCGTGACCGCGCACTGGGTCTCGTCCAGCCCTTCCGCCTTCCCCACCATAACCTCGTCCGCCAAGCCCGAGCTGCTGTACGACTACGGCGGCTTCCCGCCCGAGTCGTACAAGTTCAAGTACCCGGCCCCGGGCGCCCCGGACCTGGCGGCCCGCCTGGCCGACGTGGCGAGGGAGCACGGCCTGTCGCCCAAGCTCCAGGACCGGCCCTGGGACCACGGCGTCTTCGTGCCCCTGCTGCTCGTCCACCCGGCCGCCGACATCCCCGTGCTGCAGGTCGGCGTCCTGGGCTCCGACGACGCCCGCGCCCACTTCCGCCTCGGCCAGGCCCTGGGCGACCTGCAGCGCCGCGAGGCCGAGGCCGGCAACGGGCCCGTCGCGATCGTCGGGTCCGGCTTCGCGTCCATGCACAACCTGCGCGTCATGTTCGCCGGCCCGGAGCTGTCGCGCTCGCAAAAGTTTCAGGCCGACCATGCCGCCTGGAACGAGGCCGTGTCCGACGCCGCCAAGACCAAGGACCCCAAGGCCAGGGAGGACAAGTTCGCCACCTGGAGGACGTGGCCCCACGCCTTTGTCGCGCACCCGCCAAACGGGTCTGAGCACTTTGCGCCGCTGGTTGTCTGCGCCGGCGCGGCCGGGGATGAAGAGGCCAAGTCCTACATTGACGATTTCGACGCCTTTAATATCCACTCGTACTACTGGGAATGAGCTTGGCATGGAAGCTGACGGCTCATCGATTGCATTGTTGGCGTTTGTGGTTGGTGCTGCATTCATTTAGCATGATAGCTAGACTCTTGTTCAAATGCGTTTTATATCTCGATTCCGGGCATCACTACCATTTCCATTTAGAAAAGAAAAACGTTTTAGACAAGACGATTTCTTTGCTCAGCACTCGGAAACCAGCCGGTCATCTCATCGTCCTCGGTAATACGCAAATGCAACGTGAAAACACCAGGCGCTGTTTACATCGCACCATCTATGATAGTCTATCCACTGCCTAACCCCAGGGGAATGCCTACCAAACCACAATGATTGCCCATGATTTCGTTGACCTCATCCTATGCCTAAACGAAACAAAAAAAACAAGACATGAAACCGCTTTACAGGTAAAAACACCGCGTGGTAACATGAGAGAGACCAACTCACGGCTCCAGATGAACGCCCCTGACTAGCCAAAGAAATCCATGCTCTAGGCAAAATAGCTCTTCCAGAGGACACCCTCAAGGTCCTCAAGCTGCTCCGAAGTGAAATACTATATGTGTGGAAACCAGTTAGCATCTTACTCGCAAAGAACCATGGATCACTTGCAGTGCAGCTGAGAGTTTTACGAACCTTCTGATCTACTCCCCAACTATCCTGCCTCGTCTTCTTGAACTCTGCCAAGATCGTCTTGGTAGCCTTGCCCACGATGCCAGGGTCGCTGGCTGCATTCCTCGCCAGAAGCGCCAGCACCTCGGGCATCCACTTGGGAGGCGGGGTTAGGTACGGGAAAGCCTCAATCAGCGCGCCGAGGCCTAGCACTGCGGCGTGGCGAGCGCGGATCTGTGCCTGCATGTCGAGGGGAGTCTCGGTTCCGGACGATGTGCCTGAGTCCCGTAGGATCCGTTTGGATTTGGGCATCGGGTTTTGGCTTAGCTGCTCCTCAAACCGGGCCTTGAGGTTGTGGATGATGGGCTCGCGGTAGATGTGCGGGGAGCACCGGATCATGCCCGCCAGCGTGGCAGATGCACCGTCGCGGACCTCAAGCTGTGCATCTGCCAGCATGTTGCTAACAGCATCAAACAAGAGTGCACGTTGAGGTGGTGCCGTCAGGAACAATCGCCTGAAGTATACGACCTGCATGTTGACCAGTGCCCGCAGACGCTGATGCCACGACGTAGCCGATGCGCCCACCTTGATCAAAGCCTTGATGAATGGGCCATCTTCGCCCTCCCGCAGTGGAATGTTGGGAAGGTGCCGGTACACATGGTAGGCCAACCGCATGAGCTCGGGGTCCTCTTTGACATCCATCATGTGAAGAAGTTGGTTGATGAAGGGGTCTGGGAAGAATTGGACCAATTGCGTGCACTCGTTTGAGCTAAGCATGGTGTCGAGCCACACCAGCACAGTCTTCGATCCCGAAGTATAGCTCGACGGCGTTTGTTGCCCAGGCTCACGCTCGTGCCGCCACTTCTCCAGTCGCTCAAACACCTCTGTCATTGTTGCCTTGAACTGGGCATCAGGCTGGTAAGGACGGATGCCCACTGAGGAAGAGGCTTTGTTTTCCCGGAGGAGAGTAGCAACGTCGGGGAATGACTCGTGGTAGCGACTGCGATAGATCGTGGCGATTACCCGGCCGATAGACTCGCGAACAGACTTGTAAGGGTGATCGATGTGCGCAAGCAAGTCTTCCAGAATCGGCTTGTCTTGACGGAAGTGCCAGCCCGAATTACTAATTAAAAGGTCCAGCAGCTGCAGCTGGGCAGCTTCCTTGAATGCCGCATTCGAGTTCATATCTAACCTGAATGAGCCAATGCTCTTCATGAGCTCGGGGAACTTGCGCGGATCCTTCGAATCAGCGATGACATGGATGCATGTCAACCAATAACTTAGGTTGTCAGGTGTCAAGTCCTCTGCGAGAATCTTGATCATCCAAGGTGCAGCGAAATTCCATAGCCTGTCACGCATGTCGATCGGAAGTTCCGTGCTTCCTGACAGGAGCCCGCCGAGGATTTCCGACGTTGCTCGGTGTTGGTGCTTGTCACTACCATCCCCGTAGACGTCCTTGACGAGATCGATGATGTCCTCGAGCTTAGCTGCCGTGAGGTTGTAATTCATCAGGTCAAAGATGTGGATGAGCATGATAGCGTTTTGCATCCTGAATCGATCATTCACGGCATCCCTCGGCTCTTGCTTCATGTAGTCAAAGCATTGCTTGAACCAGTCCTTGGTCAGCATCTTGCCGATTTGACCCCGGATGGCCCTCTCTTTGTCGTCAAATTCGTCAAAGAGTACCGGTCTTGACCTCGTTGCCAAGAATTTCTTGCCCCATACGAGCCATCCAGGATGATCCGAGTCGACATAGTACTCGGGAACATCGTCATAGTTCTCAAAGCCTTTGAGGAAGCGCTTTGTCCATTGAGGATCGTCCCGGGGGACCTCAACCTCAATAGTTTGGTCGTCCTTAGCATCCTCGGTGAGGTACTTGCGATAGTCGTGGTCGTACGTGGCCCTCGTATCGATCGTCGTAAACACAGTACTGAAAGCCGATTGGTAGCCGCTTCGCAATCCTGGGTGTGGATCATTGGTTCCGTTGACGACAAGCTCAATGTACTCGGCGGGCGCAATAGTATCGAATCGACTGCAAAGATTTGTGGCAAACATGATGCACCTGGTAGCAACCTTCCAGTGACTAACCCGGGCCATCTCTGTCAGCTCGACACCGAGTTCTGACTTCTTCGCCTCAACCTTGGCGCGTCGCTCCATGATGAACGTGTGCCGCTTCTTGATCCTCTGACTACAGTCCTCGATAGGCTTGATCTCATTAATGATTGTGTCATCTTTGAGTACCATGCGCTCGAGAGGCCTGCCGAAATCCATCAGCGAATAGAGTGCAGTAGACCCTAGCTGCTGTATCGATGTCTTGTCCACGTTGGCCGTCTCCAGATACATTCTCATGAAGTCTGTTGCAAACCGCCAGTCCCTCATCAGCGTCTTGAGCAAGCTGGTGAAGAGCAAGGTGTACATTGCTCCCTTGATACGGTCATGATTGACTTCATCGAGAGCGCCACGGAGCTTCTTGAGTAGCATCGGAATCACGAGGGGACGTCCTCCAATTAGCACCTTGAGCGAAGAATCCTGTGAGCCCTGCGCGACCCTGCGCACATCTGCATAGAGGGAAGTGCACGACTCGGCCAGGTCAAGGAGAAGCTGCTTGTCGAGCTCCCCCTTTTGTCGGTACGAGGCGTTATACTTGACACGTATAAGCTGGTATGCGTCAGCTCGCTTGACCAGCAGAGGTCGCGGGTAAGGCTTCCGCAATCCGCTAATCTTGAATGGGCCGATGTCGGCCTTGTAAAGGCGAAGGAGACGCTCCAGCGGATGAGCAGATCGCTCGATACCGACATCTGTAATCCATGTCCGGTACGCTGCGTATAAAGCGGTGAAACATGGTACATCGTCTTCCTGTTCAGCAATCAGGAAACTGTGCGTCCTTGACAAAGTGCGACCAATCTCTTCCCGAAGCTGATGAATGTGCTCGTAAAGGTCGCTGTTTCGTTCCAACAGGTATCCCGAAGGATAGATGTACTTTCGCTTGAGCTCGTCGTCATCTGCTGCCTCAGCCAACGGGTCATCGTCATCGTCTTCAGTGGAATTGTCGTCATCCGTGTCCATTTTTTCGCCCTGCTCATTTCCATCACCGGTTGTCTTGTCAACGACGACCCTCTCAGGGTCGAAGAGAGCCGAAACGCCTGATATGACCAGGCGGATGCGTGACAACACCCTGGAAACCTCATCGCTCCACTCCTTGTTCTTTCCTGATCGTACAATAGGGGAATCGTCGCTCATCAGTGACTCAAGCCTCTTTGATGCTGCATGTGCCTGCAGCTCGAACAGCTCGACGGCAAACTCAATCTCCTCCCGAGACGGGCGGTGCCAGTGAATTGAAAGATCTGCGGGTGAAGTGACGCGTCCCCAGTGCTCAACACCGAGGCCATTTGCAATAACATCCGGCTCAAAGAGGGCGTTGTCAAGGGTGTACGTATGGGTCAGGTTCAAGAGAAGATGGTGGACGAAGTTTGAAATGTGAATCGTTGGGAGTCCGCGGCATTTTTCCTGCATATACTGTGCGATGCCCAGCAGCTCCGATCGATATTTCAGAACCTCACTGCCAACGTGGACCACACACATACTCAGCATACTAACGTGCCAAACCAGGGCACGATCCCGGGGCAAAACATCTGTGCCACTGCTTCGATCTGACGCAGCGCCGTTGTCGTCAATCTCGATGCGAATGTTGGCAATGAGCATCGGGATGAAAAGCTTAAGGGTCTTCTCCGGGTTGACCTTGCACAAAGCATTGCAAATCCAAGCCATGGCGTCGCGTGCCTGATGAACCACATGTGAGGAGACAAAGTTGGATAGCTTGTCGAGGGCAATCTCAAAGAGTTCCGGTGACAGAGACGCAAAGAGGGGTGTCAGAGCCGCAGGGAGTGTGTTGATAACGTTGTCCTCGGGAGAGCCGGAGCGCAGGTGAGAAGAGTCAGGGAGGTTTTCCAGCAAGGTAAAGACTTTTCCAAGCAAGGCAATGATGAACTCCCCGAACCCGGCAGTAGAAGATCGCACAATTGACTCCTCCATCTCGTCGGTGAGCTCCTCGTCATAGTTGATCTTGACGTCCTGACCTTCTTGCTCCATTCTCTCCATCTCGCCCTGGACAAATTGCATAGCAAGTGATGTATCGTGCACATCGTCATGCTCTTTTATCAAAGAAGCCAGGGGTATGCTGTAGGCGACGCTCTGGAAAAAGTTGAGCGTGTATTGCGTCTTTCCAAGATCGTTCGCATCGATGCCAGGTAATGCCAGAGCCATCAATGCGGTGATGTGACATCTGAAACCCTTCTGCCGAGCCATGATGTTGGTAATCATCTGCAAGCCGCACAGACTTGCCGTAGTGCGATGCACCTCAACTAAACCCTGCAAGCTAGGATAAAACCGCTGTAGGGCGCCTGGCAATATGAGATCAGGTTGCAGATACGCAAGACCTTGCAATGTCGAGTAGTAGTAGTTTGCAACCTTGGAACTTTTGGCAAAGAGTCCCATAAACGTAACTTCTCGCAAAGATAGGACGAATCTCTTTTTGAGCTCGTCGTTGATCTTGCGGTCTGCGGGAAGATCCAGCTCTCCGCTCTGCTCCCTGTTCCATCTTGAGACGAAGATGTCGGTGAGATAGTAAGTAAGCTGGCCCAGAAACTGAGCCCAAGACCCATGATTGGACGGGTGGAAGAATGTGTCGATGGACTCCATCAGACCCTCAAGGCTTAACAGAATCGAGCTCTCCTTGTTGAGACAGTGCGGCGACAGCGAGTGGACAATCCACCTGGCAATTGTGTATGGGACAGGATACTTCTTCTTGTCCTTCTCCAGATACACTGCCAGCCCTGATGAGTAGTCAAGGGTTGTGTACGGCGAGTTTGCCTGGCCGACTGGAATCTCGGTGAGCCTCAAGATGGCCGTGAAGATGTAATCTGACTGCTCCCTGGTGAAAACGCCATGCTCTGTAAAGGGTACGTCCTTGCATCTCAGATAGTCACGAGACGTTCGCGAGAAGAAATCGATGAAACACGAGTCAAAGGTCTTGGATCTGTTGACGAGCGACCAAATATGGAAAATTGTAGGCAGGTACTCTGAGGGCTGTGAAAGTTCCTCGGTAGGCGCGGACGGTGTCGTCGGAAACATCGTGGTGATGATGGCCAGGACGATATAAGCATTTGTCAGGTCTGACGTGCTGAAAAACGGCAAAAACTCGTCCAACATCTCCCGCCTTGCTCGGGGGTCGAAGTAGAACTGGGAGGCCAGGACGAGCCTGAGCAGATGCCGTTGCGATCTGCGCCGCCGACTCTGGTGCGACGGACATTCCGACGGGAGCACCAGCGCCTTGACTTCGTTCCATAGAGGGCGCCAGTCAAGAATTATGTCTTCGACGGGTTTGAGGTAGTGCTTTCTTCTAAGAGTGTCCAAGTCCCGGGGTTAGCGACAATTTAAGCCAAAGTAACCAAATTCGAGAGTAACAAGATCAGGGGGTAGCTCATGAATCACATTGAAGGCTCCCCGTGAGTCTTGCGTTGTCACATACCGTGTGAGGGTGACCACCATCTTGGTAAATCGATCCGCAGTGTTGGAATCGAGACCAGGCGCCAGCGTCAGATGGTAGTAAACCTGTACCAGCTTGGCCCGGAGCTCCCGGGTCATCTCGAACTTGAGGGACAACCAGCCCTGCAGCTCCCTCGTCCAATGCAAGGCGCCGGGCGAGAAGTCCTCGGCCATGATGGAAATGTAGAGGTTCTTGAGAATGCCGGCGAGGGCTTCGTCGCGATAGCTCTCGTCTTCGACGGAGTATGGAAGTAGTCGATGGTAGGCAAAGGTCCGTGGGCGGTATCGCTTGTCGTTCTCATCGTTCTTGGACGCTGTCAGGCCGGGTGATGTCGCCCTAGAGATGGAATCGGCCGACACGCCGAAGTGGCCGCCGACATAGTGCAGGGCGGCGGCGGCATGCCCTGCCGCTAGCGACTCTGCCGCAATGGGGTGGGATTCCACCTCGTCCATGGCTGGCGGGCTGTTGACCGGGGGCGCGCTCAATTAGAGGCCGCGGCGGTCGGAAGGAACGGGAGTCTCGGGAAATGAGGGTTGGATGGAATGTCGGATAAGAGGGACAGCGCGCGGCGGGCGGTGGTCGTTGATATGAAGGACGGAGGGTGGCGGCGTGAATGAGTGCGCACGCGTGGCATGGAAGCTGCCTCGGTGGCTCAGTGTGACTGGATGACGTTGGTGGATCGCTGCCTCGACGCGAACTGAGTTGATGCTAGAACAGCCCAGATTTTAGGCGACCTGGCCGGTGTCAGGCGTCTTGGAGTAGGCTGCGTAAGTATGGTAGCCTAGCTCCGACGGTGGTCACGGCGCCCACGTTTGATGAGTGCCGGTCCGGATGAATGGGACAGTGGGATGGAAACAAACACTTGACAGATAGCAAAGGAGGGGCTTGAAGCACAGTCTGGTCAGTGCAATCAATCAATAGTGCTAGCAGCCTGACAATGGCGTCTGTACCCCAGCAAAAACCACAAGGCGATCCGGGTCTGTGTCCTGGAAGCAACACGGCGGGCTGACAATGAGCTTTCCTGCATCATGACATGACACTGTTTCAATGGTCAGAGCTCCTCAACGCTTTGCGGATCAGCCAGGGTCTCGACTGGTTAAAATGCATGTAAATCTGCAGTACATCCGCGTCCACAAGATGCTTCTCACATGCTGGTTAACAGCTATGAATCCCCCAATCGCGGCCCCACTTTCGGCTGAATCAGCCGCGCCACCCGATTTCGACTGGCGATCGAAGCACATGCAAGCGGCATCGGCTTCATCCTTTCCTTAAATACCTGGTAGAAGTAGATTTAACAAGCGTCAAATATTTCGGGTGTGTGGGCAGTATCGCGTCCAACCATCGCCGGCGAAAAATTCATTCGGAAGCTAGTTATCGAAGTGGAAACCCGCTAGTATTCGTTGCACAACTACCGTCATTGTACAAGAACGATCACTTCAGTGAGCGGGAAGAAAACCCTTTGGCAAGGGATGCAAAGTAGCAACACAACACAACCCATTGAGCCTTGGTTCGATTTCTTCTCCCTCTCTACCTCGGATTTTCTTCCTCCTTACACCTCAACAGTTCCTTTTGGGGCATAAAAAACCGTTCCTCGTCATCCTGCCAACGAAGACTCCCTCCGCTATACGATGTTTCCACGTCTAGCGGTCGGAGCGGGGTGCTGTCGCTTGCCTGCGAATCATCCATCGTCACCGACTCCAAGGTGCCTTTATATCTCACTTTCTCCTGCGCCACGCAGTCCCCTAGGTCCACTCGCAGATTCAACCTACCACCCAAAGCCCCCGCCGCCGCAGCGGTGATAAGCGCCATGCTATTCGTCGGGTTGAAGTCATCGTCAATCACCGTGCCTATCCTGAGCCCCTTCCAGGTGTACCACCAGGCGACGAGCACAATGTATAGCAATAAGGGCAGCACGATGAGGGCTGTCGGTTGTGTCTGGTGGTAACCCATTCGAAACACGTGATATTCCCCTTTGACCTTTTTTCGTCCAGGTGCTTTGGTGGCCGAGTAGTATACCCGAAGCATAGTCCCTTCGTACTCTATGATCCCCTTCAACGCCGTCTCGATTGCTGATGTGTATGAAAATCTGTCCGGGTTGCCGCTGGTGTTGAGGCTCAATATCGAATCAACCAACAAGCTCCCCTTCATGATCAAGTTTTGCAGTTAGCAGAGCTGTTACGCTATTGGGACCAAGGAAAATGAAAGGGCCGAGATCTACCCAGCTGGTTATGGCGACCGTGAAGAGATTTGGGATTGCCATTGCAGTCTCATTTGGCACAGATGAGCTGCCCAAACTCTCGACGATCCTCGACGTAAAACGTCCAGTAGTCGAATTGTACGTCACAATGTTATTGGTGATTATCGGTTCGATATCGCAAGTCAAATTCGGATGATTGTATTTTCCGAAGGATCGCAAGTAAAAATTGTATTTGTGGGTGTTATTATCCCATTGGCAAAGGAATGGCGCCACGAGGCCTATTCCCGGCACAACCCATTTGTCTGTGTATTTGCTGCAATTGCCGTCGTTGAAGTAAAGTTTGACAACCCTCATAATCCCACCCACATTCGAATTAGTAACGGCTATTTCCTGTAGATCAGTTTTGGTTATTGGTGAGTCTTGCTTCTCGCCACAGGATATCTCTGCTGAGAGCCCTTGTTGATAGAGGGTATAGTTATAATCAAGGTACTTCCCCAACGGGTCCCAGGGCGTGATCTGGACGTCGTTAAATGCTTTTATGCCTGCGGGACCCGCTGGAAGTACGCCGTTGGTTGTACCGTGAAAGAGACTACCCAAGACTCTCACGGAGGGGTTTTGGACGCCCGTTGACTTTTGTACGGCCGCAACCCCAGCTGAAATGTAAGAAGCGGGGTCATCTGCGAAAGGGCATGTTGGGAATGTGATGGATCCTGTCGAGGAATTGTATCTGCGCCGTTCACATATGTGCCGTATTCTTACTGGGCTTCCTTGATCATCAAAGGTGTTATACCAACTTGAGAACTCGGGAGACGTGAAGTCAAGTTCAGAGCCAATCATGACTTCGGCCACATCTACTCTAGTCGGGGTCAGAAGTGTCGTGAAGGCTGTTGTCAGAGACAATGCGACAAGCCAGTTGACAGCCGTGAACCCGGAAAGCCATGGGTGCTTTAAATCCCAGAGAGCGGAATCGTGTGCAAACTTGTTCCATGCTATAAGTCGTTCAGCTTTGCATTCTATCACAAATCACCTGTGACAGTGCTTTAAGGACAATGTGACTTTACCTGAAATGGTGCACAGTGTAGCCCCCACTCGAGCGTTTTGCTTGACACTCAGGAACAGAACACACTTCAGGAGAAACAGCATAATAGCTGCCGAAACCGTGCCGCAAGCCGTCCAGATGATGGTGCTGATCTTGGGGCTGTCCCATAGCCACTTCCCAAACTGCAGAGAGTAGAGGATGGGGCTTTGAGACGCCCGGATCCAAAATCCAATAGCTAGGAGACTGAGGGCAAGGATAAGAGAGTTGTAGATAAGATACCATAGTGGCGCGTTCGTCCCTGGCTTGCGCGAGGCATTCGAGATAAAATCGGTGGTCAACATGATGCTGTAGATTTTAATGAGCTGTAATAAGGACGATGATTAATTACCTCAACGGCACATTACCTACCCATGGACTGCCAATTCATCATTATATAGGCAATTCAAGTCGTGCGCATTTCAAGGTGAATGCTCACCTTGCCTGCGGCTAAACTACAAAGATCTAGACCTAGCATCAGCCGCCGCCATTGAACGTCGATGGTGCACATGGTCGCCTAATGTTTGCGGCTGTATGGTGCATACGCATTAGTCGGTCGCCACGGTGAGCCAGCAAGGCGCACCGGGGCATCAGTTGCATTCAGCTGAGGTATGTTTTGCATCGACCTAGAAACGGCCATGTGCGGTCCTCGTCTGGAACGGGTGCAAATGGGACTGGCGTTCTTGACTTGCTCGACATCGGGCGGTGAAGATTCGGTCCGAGAAAATAGATCGAAAACACAACATAGGTACGTCCACGATATGCGCCGCACAAACTCCAGCTACCTATGTATCTGCCTTGAAAATAGTCACGGTGCAAAACTGCGATGTTGATAAACAATAGCTTTATACAATTCCAGGTTCGTGTTACATTTTGGTAAATCCCGATTTGATTTGATTGGCAGAACGCCTAGGACCGACTGTGTTGAAAAGGCCAGCTACCTCTTATCAGACGGAAAGCGCCGACTTAGTCTAAGTACAAACTATAAATATGTAACGGCAGAAAAGCTAGTGAGCACATTCCATCTTAAGAGCCTGTTATGCACAAAGGTATTGGCGGAAGGTGACGTCAGACTTTATCTCGAATACAGCCCGCTGGAAAGGTTTCCTCTCTTACTAGGAAGTTTTTGCCTTTGCCGATTACTTGGCTGGCGGTGGGAAAAACAAGGCATTAAATAGCTTGCAACTGAAAACGTTGCAAAGATCAAACGACCTCCATGCTAGCATGAAATGGTATACGGGTAGTAGTGACGAGGCAAGCCTTGCGGTCAAAAGTAGTTTGATATATAGAGATACAAAGAGAGGTAGAAACTGATTGAAGTTAGATGGTTGAAAATAGGTATCAAGTAGGTAGGTAAGCTGCTACATGGCGGTTCCTTGTTCAAGATGGAGCAAGAGACGATTTTGTGCGGAAAAGGCGCTGCTACTTCTATAAACCTGTGATGGGTTAGTCGTAGTCAACTTAGGACTTTCGATTTTGAGTTACCTATCACCATACCTCACACAGCCTGTTTAGCTGTTGGAAGGTCCTTCCAATGCAAACCAATGCCCAAGCAAATTTCAATGAACACAACATAATCCAACCAAGTCTAGGAAGTTCGGACACACCTTGGTGCATTGCTGCTATAGACTCCTGCTTCAGAAGTGAAAGCTGCTAATGTCGAACACGCGTTACTTGTCAATCTGATCACTCCGTTGAACCGGACCAGTTGCTGAAGGCTCAAGGATGAATTGAAAGACGAAGTAAGTAATTGTTGTTCAGGAGGAAATTGTGGAAGGATTAATTAAGCCGCCATCTGATCTGACCATTGGTCTAATTGCTGCCATCCACAAAGCCGGTATGAACCTTGAACGCCTTCGGTTGCCTAACCTTCAGATCCCATACTCTGCGCCCGACTGGGCAATTTCGTCACCGTACAAATGACAGTGGGTCTCGAATAAGAACTTCCATGGGCACAAGACAAACCACAAGGTCAGCCCTTCATAAGTGATGACTTCGCAGACCATGCCACAGCCTACAGGTTCTCGATATAACTTGTCGGTATCCTAACTGGTACTGGACTACAGAACAGAAAAGTGTCTACTACTTTTCGAAACAGCTATGAAAATCATCAGGACTCTACGTGAGATGTATTTAGAGTGCGACGCCGCGGACTCGTTTCTCCGCATGATACGTTCTCTAGACGAATATCTGCAAGCTGCACCTTGAATAGACCGCCCTATCTATTCTCGGTGATAGGACATGGATACCCCACCATATTAAGGGATGGCAAGGGTACGTTATACAGTCTTAAAAAGGAATAACCTCGCCTGCGTGAAAATGGGGCGAGGCTGCGGGGTTGTGGGCTGGCACTTCCTATACAAGTAAGGGACACTACCATCATCACAACCTGGACCGAAACTCCATATAGGGGGGAGACATGCAAGTTTACATAGAATGTATGGATGATCGTTGTACAACGGGGGAGAGGAGGGCTTCAGGAACGGGGAAAAACATATCATTGGAGCAATAATTAGAACTGTATCCCTCTCTTGGGTACGGACAGGCACATGTATACGAGGCTTTTGGGTTGCATTCCGGTTGGGTTCAGTGATGACACAACCATTTACCGTTCGGCTTAAAGTCACCGAGGTGCTGCAAAAATACCCAGATCATCCTGGAGTCGGGTCGATGAAAATAGCTGGCGTAAAGTCAACAATGACTGCATGCATGCATGGCATAACGCAAAGGTGTGTGGGAGGTTGTAATTTTGTGCCAAGAGCCAATGGATGCGCAGCTAATGAAATGTTGCCGACAAGATAAGTCGGCCAGGGTAACCAACGAAAAGGGCCGTTCTCAGCCAACCCTTCTCGATATGGATATCTGGGTAGATTTGAACAGGCTGATTGGATGCGCCTGAGAGGTTGCATGCTCGTCTCCTTCTGCCCATAGGACAAATAACGACGACCTCCTCAGTTGCCCTAACGACGGTGCGGTTTCCGCAATGCTGTTCCGAGATCAAGAGCCATCGGTTCAACTCAGCTCACGCCAGGAGGGGTAAGCTGCAGCACGGGGTCGGCAAGGCCTCATAGGGATGGGAAGGACGCTGAACCTGGGTGGCATATTGGCCGTGGGACTGAGTTAGGAGGTGATCTGCCAGTAGCATAGGCAGTGACTTCATGAGTTTCTCCATACATTACGTGTGGGTGATAGGTATCATAAGAGGGGGTGGGGGTGATACTACACTTTGTGTGCTTGGGTTGCTTTATTGAACGGGCTTTTGCCTTATTTGCATCGCCCCCTGGACGGAAAAGTAAAGTGGTGTGATGTCTGATCTTTATTTCCGCCTAGGAATTGCTTCGGGAGAGGCGTAGCTGCGCGAGCGGTGCACTGAGCCAAGGCTTGGACATATGGGCACAACCCAATATATTAATCCTCCGTCTCAGGGCTCAAAAGTCATCTGGCGGACTTTTGCTTCTGATGCGAGGGGAAACAAGTTTTTGTGAGACTGGTATATCAGCTTGGCCTGCATGTGCTGCAGCGCTGACGCAGAACCAACATAAAGTGGCTCCCGCCCCGATCTAGGCTAGACACTTCACGTCAGCTTATCTATACGCAGGGCATTATTCGAGGGCATGTGGCTGCGACGGCAACGAAGGGCGGGTGGGTACCAGGCGTAAATGTGTTAGTGCTGATGTAGGTCCAGTAAGTTAGTTACTGACAGATATGCCTACCAAGGGAGAATTTCTGTGGTAATCGATGTGAGCGAGATTGAGGTACCGTGGTAGATTTGGTATAAATACAGGACAGACATATATATTTGAGCCATTGTGCTCTCACTTTCGTTTGTTTTGCTCATCCGGTCTACACAAGGAACATCTTTTTGCATAGAGGGATACCTGCACCTTGCGACAGTTTTCACATTCTTGCGACCATCTCAAGCCAAATAGAAAGGGCCCTAGAGAATTCAACATGGCTATTCTCACACTCCCAGCGGCGGGAATACTGCTGCTGGTCGCTTTGGCCGCGATACTCATCAGATTAAAGACTTCACCCGCCCTCAAAATCCCACCAGGACCTAAGCCTCTTCCCTTCATCGGCAACCTTCATCAGATGCCCAGATCCAAGAGCTTCCTCTGCTTCCAAGACTGGGCGGCGACCTACAGCGCCTCGTCCTCCGGCCTGCTGGGCCTCCATCTCGGGCCCTCGGCCAAGCTCGTGGTGCTCAACAAGTGGCACCAGGTGCGCGACCTCCTGGATCTCAAGGGGGCCATCTATTCCAGCCGGCCCCACGTCCCGCTCGTCGACATCCTTTTTCCGAAGGGGTACTATGGTGCCTTTGGACCCTACGGCCCCATCTGGCGCAGGCAGCGCCGCACATACGAGGAGTTTTCAAAGGAGCGCAACGTGGCCAGGACGCTGCCCATTCAGCACGCCGAAAGCACCCAAATGATCTGGGACCTGCTGAGCCACGGTCGCTGCGAGGACGCGAGGGCCTACTTGATGCGGTACTCGGTCGGCGTCATCCTGGCATCTGTATACGGCCAGAGGGCCAAGGATGCGGGCCCGACGGGCAAGAGCGGCAGGTTCCTGAAG
This sequence comes from Pseudopyricularia javanii, assembly GCA_031001725.1. Taxonomy (NCBI): domain Eukaryota; kingdom Fungi; phylum Ascomycota; class Sordariomycetes; order Magnaporthales; family Pyriculariaceae; genus Pseudopyricularia; species Pseudopyricularia javanii. Next base: position 18,201 of record JARHUK010001221.1, on the reverse strand, counting down.
TCTCAGAACGAGTTCGCATACCTGCTCGACCCGTCCAGCAACCCAGCACCCTACGAGATCTTCCCCATGGCGCGCAAGATTCCCGAGTTCCTGAACCCGTGGAAGAACTGGGTCAGGGAGGCCGAACGACTACGCGTCACGAAGCTGGAGCTCTACAGCAGCTTGTTCGCCGAGACGAAGGAGGGCATCGCCAGGGGCGAGAAGCTGGACTGCTTCATGGCCGACATGATCGCTGACAATGAGCGCGCCATCGCGGCCGGCAAGACCGCCTACAGTGAAGAGGAGATGCGTGTGATAGGGGGCATCCTGATCGAGGGAGGGGCCGACACGACAGCCAACACGTCGACCGCGTTCTCCTTGATTATGGCCGCACACCCAGAGGTACTGCGGCGGGCTCAAGAAGAGGTGGATGCCGTCTTTGGAAACAGCATGCCCGGGATTACGGACGCGAAGCAGCTACCCTATCTAGCTGCTTGTATCCAGGAGGTGAGTTTTTTTTTGACTGTCATTTTCTTCTCCCAATGCCATCCAACCATGTGATCTGATATCCAACTCATAGGTAAACCGCTTGCGGCCTCCCTTGCCAATCGGCGTCCCCCACGCCACGACGGCAGATGACACGTACCAGGGGTACTTCATCCCCAAGGGCACAACGGTCATGATCAACGTCTACAGCGTCAACAACGACCCTGAGGAGTACGATGAGCCCTCTGCCTTCAGGCCCGAGCGCTTCCTGGACAACCGGTACGGTACCAAGATACGGTACGACGATGAAGGCAAGGGAGCGCAGGCCTTCAGGCGCGACGTGTACACCTTCGGGGCCGGGAGGAGGGTCTGTCCCGGGAGGAAGTTTGCCGAGGACAGTCTACTTATGCTTACTGCGAAGCTAGTGTGGGCGTTTGACATAGTGCCCACAGGCGGCAAGGTGGACACGGATATCAGGACTGGGTTCAAGGATGGTATGATGATGTCTGTCAAGGATATGGACTTTGAGTTTGTGGTGCGGAGCGAGGAGAAAAGGAGGGTAATTGAGGAGGAGTGGGTTGAGGCTGATCGTTTTCTTTCCAAGTTTGAGTAGATTTCTGGTTGCGTTTGCCAAGATTTTATCTTGTTATGGCTGTATCCTGTATCGTTTACACAGTTGATCTCACGATTAGCTTTGTAAACGTTGTGCCTAGAATGAATTGTAGTCCGATCTTTTGCTCACCCACCTCGAGAAACCTTGGCCAAAGTTCAGCTTAAAAGTCTACTCCACTGACAAACACAGGCCTTAATCAAGTCTATAAGGCTCCTCTTCGTTTGTATCAAGAAGATAAGTATTATGTTCGCTAGGTTGGGCTTTTTCATTGCCGCCCCAGATCCAATATTAGTGGAGCTTCACTACTCCTCCCGAAGCAACCTCACTAGCCGCGTCCTGGAATTGGCACGTAGCAACGGGTGAGGTAGTATGAGCTAGTTTGAGGCAGTTTAAGACAAATTCTTTTTTTCTCAACTCAGCACTTTCGACAGACTATAGAGTGGACTATTAAGCTGCGTCTTGAACACAGGCATCGACCTTATCATCCCAACTTGTTGCCCCGATAGCGCGGTTTATAGTGGAGGCAAATGCAAATATGCCCACAGTAACTCTACCAGCACCAGCTGTATAAATCCGCAGCTGTTTCCGTGCCGGAATTCGCAAGTCGATCAATTAGGTCCGCCCACCGACACGATGACGCTGCGATCTATACTCCGCCTCGCCTTTGCCGGCGCCGGCGCCCTCGCCGCGGGCTCGGACGGACGCGAGGGTCACGGACTCATCGGGTACGGCATCACCATGTTCGACCCGCCGTGCGCTTTCGCCTGCCGAGACGCCATCTCCGGCGCCACGCTTAGTTGCTCAACGGTCGAATCCGACGACATGGGTGTCATGGCTGGGATGGCCGGCATGGTCATGACGGACGGCGAGTGCTACGCCACCGACGACGCTTTCCTAGGCACCCTCGCTTGGTGTGTGGCTTCTAGGTGCGAGGGGCTGCCGGTGTGGGAAATCGAAAAGTATTGGAAGGATAACGTCGCCGGGACCAACGCCGTCCAGCCGGACCCGAAGTTGACGTTTCAACAGGCTTTGGCCACGATCAACGGCACCCCGACTGCGGTGTATGCAGCCACCGGGGCCCTGAACCAAACGAGCCTGGTTTCTGAGGATCTTTGGTTCGCGGCCTACAACAACGATGTTGTGTTTGAGAGCCAGGAAAGCATGCAAGTCAAATATGGGTACGTTGAGAGATCTCCCCAGGCAACCCTGTAGAAAGACATTAACCGGCCGCAGCCTTGTCATTCTCCTATCCGGTGTTGCAATCCCGACTGCGTTCTCGCTCCTGCGGTTCTTGCCCTTTCCCTCAGCCTGGCGCTCATTGTTCAATGCGTGGGTGGTCGAGCCCCCGTTGTTTGGCAGCCACCACGACACACCCGTCTTCTTCGGGCTTGTGGTAATGCCCAAGCGCGGGCAGGCTCTGTTTGTCTTTTACTTCGTCGTCATCAACACGGTGCTGTCCGCCGTCAACTACGAATACGCCGACCCAAACACGTGGTACCCGAATAACCAGTGGCGTTGGATGTGCATGCTGGTCTCCAACCGCCTCGGGCTCCTGAGCTTCGCAAACCTGCCGCTGGTTTTCCTGTACGCGAGCCGGAACAACCTGCTGCTTTGGGTGACCGACTGGTCGCACTCGACTTTCCTCCTGCTCCATCGGTGGATCGCCGCGATAGCGACCCTGCAAGCAATCCTGCACAGCATCATATACCTGGACGTATACGTCAAGAACGGCACGCACTCGTCCGAGTCCCAAGAGCCGTACTGGTACTGGGGCGTCATCGCCACCGTCGGCCTGGCCCTGCTGCTGCCTACGTCGGTCGTGCCCGTCCGCAAGAAGGCCTACGAGCTGTTCCTGGCCTGGCACGTCGTCGTCTCCGTGCTCGTCGTCGCGGGCTGCTACTTGCACATAATCTTCGCCTTCAGCCACAAATGGGGCTACGAGGTCTGGATCTACGTCTGCATGGCCGCGTGGGGGTTCGACCGCGTCGCCCGGGTCGCAAGGCTCGCGAGATATGGCGTTAGGAGAGCCTCGGTCGTCGTCATCGACGATGAGTACTGCCGCATCACCGTCCCCGGCGTATTCACATCGGGTGTTGCGTACGTGTACTTCCCCACGCTCACGTGGCGCGTGTGGGAGAACCACCCGTTCTCTGTCGCCTCGGCCGTCTTGTCTTCGCCACAGAAGCAAGGGGACCATGCCGCAATGGGCAGCCATGACACGGAGAAGGCCCCGGCAACAGTCACATCTCTTCCATCTTCAGGAGAGCTCCCAGAGCTTGGGATTACCTTCTATATCCGAATGCAGTCTGGTATCACCTCGCTGCTTCGTCAGTGCAGCTCGGTCCCAGTCCTCCTTGAGGCGGGGTACCCGTCACAGCCAGTATTATCCCAGTCACCGCATAGCTCGCCCTCTCTAATTGCGCTTGTCGGTGGCGTGGGCATAACCGCTGTTCTACCACACGTACGCGGCCACCCGGGCTACGCGAAACTCTACTGGGGCTGTAGAACCCAGGGGCTTATCAAGGACGTGGAGAGTGCAGGGTTGCTGTCTGGAATCGAGCACGAGCTGTTCGTCGGCAAAAGGATGGACGTCGGGGAGGTGCTGGAGAGCGCGCTCATAGGCGGTGGTGATGTCTGCGTGCTAGTTTCTGGGCCAGCGTCCCTCATCGACGAGGTGAGGAGCGTATTCAATCATTTGGTAAAGAACGGCAAGGGAAGTAGGGCGCGGTTGGTTGTCGAGTCGTTCACGTGGTAGCTAGAGTGAAAGCCGTATCCATTATATCCATTATCCGGCGCATCTCGTCCGGACCAACGATATTGTTGCGATGCACCTAGAGCATACAACTTGATTTGTATCTTATCTTGAGGACAATTGGCTATGGGATGTTCAGGGGTTCGTTCTGTGAAGCCCATATATCTTGAAGCATTTCCCTCACTGTCAACATCTTGAGATCTGGAAAATGTTTGTGGATGCTGAGGCTCAAGTCCATGTCAAAGGTACCCATGGCCATTGAGAGCCCCAGACCTGAATACATCTTCCGCAGCTCCTCTTTGGGAAACTGGCGATACTGCTCACGATGATTCGGTAACTCGGTGATGTCGCCTTGCGCTAACTCCTCCACGCTGTCATGTGAAACATCAAAAGCGAACCCACGTGCCTTCTGTGCCAGAGAGACAAACTCTTTCCAGCTCAATTTGTCTGCCACAATATACGTTACCTCGCGCCAGGCCGGCATTAACAAAACCTCTGCCAGAACCCGTGCCACGTCGTACGAGTAGGCAAACGCAACCGGCTCGTCGCCCGTGCCCGGGATGGCCGCGACACCGTTCACGATGTCGAGGGCCGGCATGTCCGCCGTCAGGTTGGTCTTGATGTGTGGCATGCCCCAGTAGTCGAGGAAGTAGCCGGTGGCGACCTCGGTCCACTCCAGCGAGGTACTGCTCCGCAGGCGCTCGCGGGCGTCGAGCTGGAAGTGGAACCACGGGGAGCGGGTTCGGTATTCTTCCCTCGTCGGCGGGCCCCAGTTGCTCGCGATGAAACGCCGTGTGCAAGAAGCTTGGTCCGCTGCAGCGATGACAGCCAGTTCGGCATCGGCAATGGACTGCTCCGTGAGCATCAAACAGGATATGACTGTGCTGATCTGGTGTTCTTCAAGAACGGCGGTGATTGCGGGCTGGTTGAGGTAGTCAACCGCGATATACGTCACTTTTTGTAACATTTTCATGGGCACCTTCATATATCCCTATCAGTGCTTGAGATTGGTACAGGTTTTCAACTTCAGTCAAAACTCACACGGCGGCCAAGGACGACAGGCGTGTGTCTAGGGTCAGCGGCGATAACCTCGACAAGGGTCTTCCCGACGTGGCCAGAGCCACCCAAGATTGCGACGTTAACCATATTGCGTTTCTATATTAGTACGTGTCGTTTGCTCAATCCTTGAGGGTAAATGTTCTTGCTTGTAGTTAGCAAACAAATGCACCGCCCCAATATAGGTACGACCATCGTGGTTTGGCTCGACTAAGGCCGATGTCGGAAAGTCGTTTGCAGATAGCAGTAGACACGGTGGGGTTATGATATGACAACGGCAGCATTTTGCCGAGAAGGTCAGTTGACGACAACAGGTTTCGGAATCAGAGCAATTGGTAACGATGTTTGTTGGCTTAACTGGTTCTGCTAGACTAGAAGTAGTGTTAGATGTGAGAAAAAGAGAATACTACTCACTGCTGTGTAGTAATCAATGCCTTGTTAATGGTACGTAGAAAAAACCTTATTAAGAAAGAGCAAAGCACAGTTCCCTGCCCGCCAAAAGGTATTAATTACGTCACAAGAGCCGACCAGAACTACCTACCCCACACTCGGCTCCACTCGGAATGGGCTCTGGGGCGGTTATCTTAGAAAGTAGGTTCCCAGGCTCAGCCAGGTACAATACAGTAGGGTAGCCACTGCTACGTAAAATGAGTAAGGACAGTAAGGCCGAGACGCATTAGCACAGTAGATCGACCTGTCAACATACAACGCGACGTCGTGCGAGCTTTCCGAGTCGTGGTCTGGCATAACTTGCCGGATTCGAAAGAGTTCGGCCTTCGGTAGGTCGCCACTCAGATGCGTCCGGAAGCTTCGGTTGTCTCCTCTTGTCTCGTGGCGGCATAGTGCGTATGCGCTGGCTGGCTGTTTGAGCGGGGCTAGGGCGTTGGAAGCCCATTTGCTTTGTCCAAGCCGTTCAAGGCCGGCCGCGGGCGTTGAACAACATGCAAGTGGCCGGGTTATGCAGCTGGAAAGGAAACATGGTGGTTTCATGCGAGATGGAAAGCTGGTGTTCCTTGGGCTCACAGACTGTGTCGCCAAGGAACAGTTGTATGCGTGCGTGGTAGTGCGGGGTTGATCAGTCCATCTCAAAGTTTGTGTTACGAGCTGCCCGACATCCAAAGCCCGAACTTGTGACAGGTAAGGGGCATTTTGGGATATTTGATTGGCCTGGTATTTGAGTTTGAGAAACAAACGAGAAGCCGGCCTTGAATCTTTGTCCATCTCGAGTCCCTCTCGTCTCCCTTCTACCATGTATACTAGTACCATCAACGATAAAGCCACCCGTCGTCCCTCGCCACATCCACACAGTGCATCTTGGTACCCCGCCATTGAAGCCTCTGTGCCCGCAACGCAACCCACCCGTGGAGTCCTGACTGCCGAGTGTCTTTGTTCTATACTACAAGCCAAGCACCTCTTTGGCCACTCACCATCGGGCCAAACCTATGGTGCGGTAACAAGTCGGAATTGCACCAGTTCTGCCCAGCCAATTATCGCTGCTGCATTACATCCGACGACTTTTGGACAGGACCCACGGTCCGTTGCGCTGTTCTACTGTACTGTACTTTGACTAGTATCCATCCCACTTGCTAAGCTATCAGACAGGGTCGGCCGGTGCAGATGCGGGGCACGCTGCTGCTGCGGTTTGTCAGGCGTGGGCAGCGGGGTATAGGAGCTCCTTCGGCTGCTGCTAGAGCATTTGTGCTATCCTCTCGGACAACGCCCCTTCCCCGAGCACTTTGGCCACTTCGCCCTACTTTGTGCTCCTCCTTTTCTACCTCCTCCTCCCCCAGATCAGCAGTCGGTCCTGACGACCCAAACCCATCATCCTCCTCTACTCGCAACACAAACACCCATCAAACCGCATCGACAGCCGCAACCATGGGTGAATGTCCTTACCGCACCGCCAATGTCGCCGGCGGCGGCACCCGCAACAACGACTGGTGGCCCAACACCCTCAAGCTAAACATCCTCCGCCAGCACACCAACGCCACCAACCCCAACGACCCCGACTTTGACTATGCCGAGGCCTTCAAGAGCCTCGACTATGAGGGCCTCAAGAAGGACCTGCGTGCCCTGATGACAGACTCTCAAGACTACTGGCCTGCCGACTTTGGCCACTACGGTGGCCTGTTTGTCCGCATGGCCTGGCACAGCGCCGGTACCTACCGTGTCACTGACGGTCGCGGTGGTGGTGGTCAGGGCCAGCAGCGCTTCGCTCCTCTCAACAGCTGGCCCGACAACGTCTCTCTCGACAAGGCACGCCGTCTGCTCTGGCCCATCAAGCAAAAATACGGCAACAAGATCTCGTGGGCCGACCTCATGCTGCTCACCGGAAACGTTGCCCTTGAGGACATGGGTTTCAAGACCTTTGGCTTTGCCGGAGGTCGTCCCGACACTTGGGAGGCGGACGAGGCTACGTACTGGGGTGGCGAGACCACCTGGCTCGGCAACGAGGTCCGCTACTCGCAGGGCAAGGCCGGCCACTCGGCCCCAGGTGTCATCGATGGCAGCGAGTCCCAGAAGAACCACAAGGACATCCACTCGCGCGACCTCGAGTCTCCGTTGGCAGCCGCCCACATGGGTTTGATCTACGTCAACCCTGAGGGTCCCGACGGAGTCCCAGACCCGGTGGCGGCCGCGCGGGACATCCGCACCACCTTTGGCCGCATGGCCATGAACGACGAGGAGACCGTGGCACTCATTGCCGGTGGCCACACCGTCGGCAAGACCCATGGCGCCGGTCCCTCGGACAACGTCGGCCCTGAGCCCGAAGGTGCTTCCATCGAGAACCAGGGTCTTGGCTGGTCCAGCAAGTTTGGCTCTGGAAAGGGTCCCGACACAATCACCAGCGGTCTGGAGGTCATTTGGACCAAGGAACCCGCCAAGTTCACAATGAACTACCTCGAGTACCTCTTCAAGTACGAGTGGGAGCTCACAAAGAGCCCTGCTGGAGCCAACCAGTGGGTTGCCAAGAACGCTGAGGAGTTCATTCCGGATGCTTTCGACCCTAGCAAGAAGCACAAGCCAAGGATGTTGACCACCGACTTGTCGCTCCGCTTCGACCCTGAGTACGAGAAGATCTCCCGTCGCTTCCTGGAGAACCCAGAGCTCTTCAAGGACGCTTTTGCCCGTGCGTGGTTCAAGCTCCTTCACCGTGACATGGGCCCCCGTAGCCGGTGGTTGGGTCCCGAGGTCCCCAGCGAGACTCTCCTGTGGGAGGACCCTATCCCAACGCCTGAGCAGGTCATCGACAGCAATGATGTCGATGCTTTGAAGAAGGCCGTTCTCGCAACCGGGGTCGAGCCTTCCAAGCTCATCCAGACTGCTTGGGCCTCTGCATCTACTTTCCGTGGCGGTGACAAGCGCGGCGGAGCCAACGGTGCCCGCATCCGCCTTGAGCCGCAGAACAAGTGGGAGGTCAACAACCCTCAGCAGCTTGCCGAGGTCCTCAAGGCTCTCGAGGGTGTCAAGGCAGACTTTGAGAAGAGCGGCAAGAAGGTCTCCATTGCCGACCTCATTGTCCTTGCTGGCAGTGCGGCACTTGAGCAGGCTGCCGGCGTCCCTGTTCCTTTTGCGCCCGGTCGTGGGGATGCCACCCAGGAGCAGACTGACGTCGAGAGCTTCACTCACCTGGAGCCGGTGACCGATGCTTTCCGCAACTATGGAAAGGGCACGTCTCGTGTCAAGACCGAGCAACTTTTGGTTGACCGCGCCCACCAGCTTACCCTCACGGCACCCGAGATGACCGTTCTCATTGGCGGTCTCCGTGTCCTTGGAGCCAACTACAACAACTCCAGCGCTGGTGTCTGGACCGACAAGCCGGGCAAGCTGAGCAATGACTTCTTCGTCACTCTGCTCGACCCCTACACCACATGGAAGTCTGTGGACGGCGAGACATTCGAGGGCACCAACAGCAAGTCGGGCAAGAAGCTGACTGGCACCCGTGCTGACCTCATCTTTGGCTCACACTCTGAGCTCCGTGCCATCGCCGAGGTCTATGGCAGCGTTGACGGCCAGCAAAAGTTCACCAAGGATTTTGTCGCCGCCTGGGTCAAGGTCATGAACCTTGACCGCTTCGACCTGCACCGGTGAGTTAAAGCAACTGCCGAAACGGAGTGAATAGTAGTACATGGTGCTAGTAATCCCTCCTGGACGGTTTTGTGAGTCTTTGGTTCGGATGGGGCAGGGAAGCTATTTTTGGTAGTTGACATGCGAACTATCCTTTGTCATGTCTTTTTCTTTTGTTGTTGCTGTTGGCCTTTATCTTTGGAATGGGCTGTCACGCCTGGGTTCGCAAAAAAAGGATGTTTGTTTGTCAGTGGCGTCGCTAAGGGATTTTATGATTTAGGAGGAGATACGACGAGACGAAACTGCAATCCAAGCTATAAATCTCATCTCTAGTCTCAGAGAATTTGTTCTCAAAAGTTCACTCGAGTGTCTGAGATGTGCAGATGGAACAACCAAATGGCGCCTTTACCTGTAACTTTGTAAGAGGGGGGGGGCCTTTGTTCCTGAGTTCTGGACTAGGTGTACGGGAACACGAGATACCTCAATAAGGAGGACCTTCTCGAGTGTTGGCCAAAATTTGAAGACATGTCTTTTGCGCACAGCGCGTGACTACACCGGGTGAAGACAACCTTGTGTAACGCAATACTAGAACGGCGGGTCGGACTGTGTGTCCAAGTATCGAAATGTGAAGACACTTACAACAAATCGACCGCAATGCTTAGGCTTCCCCTTGCAATTCTGAGAAGCCTTTGTTCCTGTGCTAGATTCTGGCTTCTCTTTCCTGGCGATGGTCAAGCCAGGTGTCATCTGTCGTATGTTTCCAAAGTCCTAGTTTTTATCAAGGGAACATCAGACTATGACCACCAGGAACTCAAAAGGTATTGAGCATGGCCTTGATTCCTAGATGCCTCTTGGCGCCGAAGCGGGCTTCTATTCGGGAGCGAGATGGGATAGCAGCATTACAGCGGCAAGTCTCGTCAGAGCCGAGCTTCTTGTCGGCATTGGACCTACGCTTTGGAGGCCATTTAACCCTGATCGCGGTGTACTTCGTGCTTATATCTACGATTTATCGTTTCCGTTTCCCCGTGTGTCACTGTAAACAAACAATATCCAGTCTTTGTTTCGGATCTGCCTACCTCCTTTTTATATGATCCACATTGCAACTGTTTTTGCTGGCTACCCTCTCTAAACGATAACATAGCTGCAGCTCTACGAGCAGAGATGCTCGTGCTTGTGCGTCTGAATCTTGGATTAGAGGTGGGCAATGTCTAGTCGTTCGTGTGGAATTTTGTGCTGCAACAATCTGAGGCTGACTTGAACGCTTGTGGTCTAGCTTGAGCAAAGGGCGGTTCTTTGAGGGTGAGGGGCATGTCATTCAAAAGAAAAGGTATCCGTCACTCAAGATGTAACATAGCAGTCAAGGTCTGCTAGGTATCCTACTCGCATCTTCCAGTTTTGAGCTGCAATCAGGTGTTTAAAGCGCTATATAGTTCCCCGTGTCTTTCAAATCTGCTTAATAGACGAGCAAACGTGCAACAACTAAAGCCCAGTGTGCTGCTAACATAAGTCAGCCACCTTGGATGTCAATACTCGGGCATCTTGGATTGCTAGTCGCATCATCCGATGGTTCACGGTTCGAATAAGCTACCGTTTACTGTTTCTATTTCGTCAAAAGTCCGCCGCTTGACTCTTTTTCAGGCAAGAGCCCAGACCAAGCTAATATTAGCGCCTTTCAGTGCGGGCATAAAATGGAAATGTGATGGGTTGAGGTTCCCAGGTCCAAAATCCACAGTCCGGGGCATACTACTATGGTACTAGTATGTAATTATTTTGAACTTTGCAGACGCACATTCACTCACCTCGTCCGATTCAGGCAGCTATGCACTGCTTAAGCAAATCGCCGAGCGCAAAGAACCAGAAATAGCATTCTATTGCCGCGTGTCCTACAAAGGTAGTACTCTGGACTTTTGAGCAGCAATGGCTACCATGTGTGCACAATTCCATAGTAAGTTTTTAAAGTCTAAAACGTCGCAGATTTGGGACTGTTTAATCTTTCAGATGGTTACCAGTATCGAGTGAACGGCTGGGACGACTGAAGATGCGTTACATTAGCCTAAATACCACACATAAATGGGCAAGGTGACAAGAACAACACGCAATGGC